>VHZZ01008880.1:28255-39245 GCA_009801015.1 Silene noctiflora
AAATAAATGGGTACTAAGGGTTATAATGAAAAGTAAATTTGAATTTTTTTTCCGAATAATATACTTCTCGATCATATTTGAGATGATTACTAGCTTGGCAGAATGTCAAAAAAGATGTTGGAATGAGGGTCCAAATTAAAAAAAAAAAAAAAGGATGATAAGGCAAATATTTATTTTATATAAAAATAATGTTGCCTTATTGGGTTAAAATTTCCTTTATTCTTTTAGYTGAAAATTACACTATAAATCATAATTATAAGGACTAATATTTAGATTTTTTGTAAAAGGACATAAAGTAATTTGGTACTACATTCGTAGAATAAATTGTGGTAATATTCGGATGTATTTGTCGGTATGCAACCATCAAGCTAAGTAGTCCGTAGATATGAATGAAGAGGTATGGGAAGTGGCAATATTTGTCGTAGCAATACACTACAAACAGAAACCTTCAATTCCCTGCAACTATGTGATCAGGGGGCAAGCTTAGCTCATGGCCTCCTTCTATTGTTTCTCATATGTCACTAGCTTTTGCTGCTATCACCCTTGTCTATAACCCCGCGATTATGGTGTTAAATTTGGATCGTGACATTACAATAAAAATGATTTTGAAAAATGAATCGAAGGCATAGGCCAAGTGGAAATGTAGGTGAATCGAATAGTTTTCAAAAAACTAGGAGAACGTAAATGAATTTTTTTTTGGTGAGATGTATTTTAATCAAGGTAAGGAGATGATTAGAACAGAGAGAGTAAGTAAAACCGCTACACACGTCATTTTCCTTGGAACATAAAACCCTGGCTGGTATAATTGGAGTGTCCCCAGCACCCATGACAAAAGTATAGTGCCATCAGAAACAAAAGAGGAGCCCATTCATAAATATTGGGCTAAAAACTCCCATGACAGGAAGTGTATTAGTATCCCAGTAATGCATGTGCAAATGGCACCAGCAAGCCATTATCTTACTGAAAATGGCAGTTCACCTGCACATCTGCAATCCAATGCTCTTACCTTTCCGATTCATTAAGATTCCTGCCAATGCACCTCCCTTTTCTTTTGTTAAATCAACATCAAGATTTAAGTACTTGAATTCTTTTGATGATTTATAACAAGTTGCAAATGTGCTGTAATACAGAATCCTACTAGGGATGACAAGTGAGTCCAGTTGCGATTTGAATCCAATCATTCTGAAAAAAATGCTGTAAAAAGCGCCCCGAACTGTCACTTAAAAGACCGCACTTGAAACCGTTCTTAAAACTCAAACCAAATCCCTTATTGATCCATTTTCATAGCCGAAACTGACCTGATGTAATTGATATTTTTGGCTCTTGATAATTATTTAATTACGAGAGGAATAACCAATTCAATTCCGTGATTAACCGACTTTCACCCCAGATACTCATAGTACCCTAGACTTTTATTAGCTTCAATGATCCCAATCAATCTCTGATATTTTTCCTGACCATGTGGACTTGAAATCCTTTACCGGGAGCCATTATAGCAGTTTAAAACTGCATCATCGAGTTCTACAATTCATTTATTTTAATTTTATCGAAAGTAATTTGCTGACTAATTTGCAGTGTCGAGGGTGGTAACAGTTTTTTTTGCAGTACAGGTTCAGGGATTTCATTGAGTTCATTTTTGGCTGTTCACTGATACAAATGCTAATGATCCTGTGGCAATGCTGATGGATGTTGCAGGAAAGGGAATTGCAACATAGTTTCTATTCCAAAATCTCATAAATAATTTAAAGACTTGTCATTCCCATTGCTACAGGTTTCCTAGAAACATACTTTCCATTATACAGTCTCTTTTTACAGGATACACTTCCATTTTGTAGAACCAGAACTCCTCGTAATATTCTCGCCTTCTAATTTAATCCTAACTTAACACAGAGTAGAATGTTGGCAGAGTGTTTACTTGCATATAGACATAAAAATCTAGCAGAAAGTAAGAGCAACAATTTCCTCCAGTTTAATAGGATGTTATTCACGGACCGAAGAAGGCCCCTACCCGAAATGGCGAAATCCTCAAACTCATGCCTTCTGACGTTTCTACAAATGGATTAATAGTCTCATTTTTCCACCAAAAAAAGAAAAGAGAGGTTATTTGTGTTTTTCGTAGAACCAACTTTCCAATTCTCAGAATTCCACATCAGGTGTTATGAAATTACTCCATACTAATCAAACAACTCCGTAACAAATCCTTGAAAATTCTGTCATCTTTCTTCTAACGCCTAATTCATATTCCCATCAAACCAAAGACTTAAATCTTTGAGTTGTTTTGCACCCTTTGATGGCCAATAATTGAACTTTCTTACATACATTTTAGCTTCAAATTTACTTTTTCGTCTTAATCGCTACTTTACCTACAGAATATTTATTTTAGTTAAAGATAAACAAATGACTGCTACCGAGAGAGTATTAAAAGACATTAAAAAAAAGCCATTTAGAACGACTCATATTAGTCATATGACAGCACCGACAAGGCGACAAATCCACCTTTCTAATAAGTTAAACTTGAAACAAAGCATTTTGAGTTTGATCATCAGAAAATACTTAAAAAAATAACACCCAATAATTATGATCTTTTATTATATACAACTTATACATGTAACAACCAAATAAAAACATTTTTTTTTTTAAAAAAAAAAAAAAAAAAAAAAAAAGCCAGAATTGAAATTAACTACTAAATCTAAGGGCAAGATGGAAGAAAGTCTCGCGGGTGAATGTAGACCGTCTCACACAAAACTCGCAACTTGATCAAACGCTGCTAAGCTTACCAGGGCGATCAGCAGATTTCAAGGTTTTATCAATAAGTTGACGAGCCTTACGACTGCGAATCTCGACCTTGACACTAGCACTTTTATCCATCTTAATGTAAGGCTTCTTAGATGAAAACTTGTTCTTCTTGTTCTTCTTTAATGAATTCACCTTTGATTTAATGGTTTCTATAAAATCACCAAGCTGAGAAATTGCCATTATTTTTGTAATTTATAACTTACGTTGTTGCTTAGTAATAATGAAATACAAATACTTTGTATTTGTATTATGAATTATGAATTTATGATGATAAAATGGTAGTGTATTAATTTCATGGATGTTAAATGTGATTTCTTACCTTAAAATGTGGGGGACGGTGCATTTGACTTCGTTTTATTGGCATTAAATAGAGGGTTAGGTTGTTACATGAACTACAAAAAAATTAAATTTAAAAAAAAAAAATTAAAAGAAAAAAATTGTTGTTACATAGACTATTGGACTGTGAAGGTTTGTGTGAACATTTGACTAAAAAACTTTTTAAAATGGGATTTTTCTATTTTTAGTGGTCACAGGGTGAATCTCGAGTATATATTATTTTTCACAAAATTATTTTTGATAAGATTTGAATCTGAAAGTTTATATTACTTTTGTTTTGTGGTGAGGTAACGTTAAGTTTAGGACGTTATTTTTATGGTTTGACTTATTAGTTACGTTGTCAAGTCTTAGACAGTCAAATAATGAATGTGCGGATGCAAAACGTTCTACCCTTAAATATGAAAAGTCAACTTCTGAACTTAGATACAACCTTGCCATGGTTTAGACGTAAGAATATTGGTGATTATAAGTCGAGTTGACTATGAGTTTGTGTTTATCAAGTAAAATTTTAATTCAAGCTCATTTCCAACTTATTTCAACTTTGAAAATTTTGAGCTCATTATCATGCTTACAATTAGACTCAATCTCGAGCTAAATTTGAACTTGATTTGAGCATATATATTATTGAAAATTCCGATTTTATTTTCTTCGACCTTTTTTCAACAACATGGATTGCGAATGTTATATATAAAAATATTGGGCAAATATTTGAGAATATTTGATACTTAGTAGCTCTTTTATGTATATATTTTACTCTTTTATGGACTTTTTTTCATAATTATTGCATTGTATACCCTTTCTTTAGAAAACAAGATAAAGTTTTTCTCCTATATTTTTCTCTCTTCCTCTAACAAATTAATCAAAATGTAACCAAATTCATCAGTTATGCACTTTATTCATACGCTAAACATGTAATTAATCTAATTTCATCAACAATGCATCAAATATTTGTACCAAAATAAACTAATTCCAAAATCAATTAAGCTAAATTTTACAATTACGATAAGAGTAGGGAGGGTGGTGGCAGGTCTGCGGTGGACGACGGGGTCGGAGATGGTGGTGGAAAGGATGGGGTCGGCGACGGTGGTGGTAGGGACGGGGTTTACAAATGGTGGGGGTGGGGGTGGGGGTTATTGTTTGTGGGGTGAAGGTGGGTAAGGGTGAGGAAGGTGGCCGGTGATGGAGTCGTCAGAAGGAAAGTGGTAGATGGTGGGGGAAGGGAGCGTTGAAAAGAATTAGGGGAAATCAAAGGAAAATAAAGTGTTTGATTAAGTAAAATGAAAACGGTAAAATGAGTAATGTCGTACATAATTGAGTAAATCATGCCGATAGAAGGAGGACAACCATATTTCATATGGTGAAACAAATATACAATTAGAACAAATATACAATTAGAATAGAAGGAGGACAACCATAAAAATAGGACAAAATATTGTCTAATCAAACAAATTCGAGCCACTCGCGAGTTTTTACAAGCCGAGCCAATGATAACATGGCTCAAATTTATAAGTTCTCGAGTCAGCCCAAACTCCAGCCTATTTCACACAATCTCACACCAGTCTATCTCACACAGAGCTTTGGTGCTCACAACTTATCTCGTCTCATTATCACCCCTACGTAAAGCAATGTTATTGAAGAGGTACTATTCTTTAACTCCCATATTGTAGTAACTCAAATGAAGAATAAACTAAATTAAACTGGCCTTAGTGGTCAAATAATCATAATTTCTTATCTTTTATTTCGTTCATTTTGAAATATATAATACAAAGTATTCTTGTTTCTCTATGTAATATTTCAACTTTCATTTAAAAAACAATTTTAAAAGAAATCAAGAAATTTATCTCATTTGAAAAGCAACCAAGAATACTATCTTTAAGAGTATTTTTTTTCACTATAATTTCTCACATGTTGAAAAAAAAATGAGTGCCTTGACTAGAAATTAAGAAATAATTTAGCTGCCTTTTCAGCTAGTTTTATCAAATAGAATATAACTCAGGTGATTTAACAACTGATATTTCTTAAAAGATATTAACACGGAATGAAATAGGATACATGATGGCGATCAAGGGTTAAAACCTGAATAATAATGTGATAAACTTGGTTGTTCGAATTTCTGTCTCATAAATTATAAAATTATGGCTATGTTTCATAATGAACCAAACAAATACAGCACTACCATACGAGTAACTTTTAAGCCAGGCTGGTAGAGTATAAAATGACGAAAAACGAACTCACTCTCTTTAATTATAACCCCAAACAATGCAAGGTATTATGAGACGATCTTAAACGAGACACTGTTTCTGCCGAAGACTATTTCCAGAGTTGTGAAGTATAGAAAACTCACTGTTGAGAATCAGACCACATGATGAGTGTAGCTAAAAGTGCTATTGTGGCTGTTTCAACTCTCAGGCGATGCGGCCCAAGTCCAACTGCAGTAGCCCCAGCTTCTGTGATCATTTTAATTTCTTCCGCAGTGAAGTCTGAACACAACAAATATTCTGATGAGAAATGGCAAGATGAAGTTACAACTGCAACTGCTTAATATTGTTTCTAAAAGCACAAATCTTGAGTGGCTGTGGTACACAGACTCGTATCTGAAACTGGTTAATATCAAAACTGCTCGGCCAGTCCACTTTTTCCTTCTTCCAAGACAAAATGGAACCAGCTGAGTTGATCATGAGACATTTGTATATCAAACATTTTCTCTATTGATGCATGAATGGACTTCATCCTACATTACAGTGTCAAAAAGAAGAGAACTTCCCAACAAGGATGAGTATTGGCTCAGTGTCATCGTCTACCATAGAAGCGTAAGACTTGTACAAGACTGTCAATATATGATGTTCTTATTATATTATTTGGGTAATGAGGGTGTCTGAAAGTTGGACGGTCTCGTATAAGAATTTGTGCCTTTGCATAGGGACCCCGGTTACGCATGAAATATTCACAAATCATTCTTTCACATGTTATGCCTTCTTGATATAGAGTCAGCAAACATTCGGCTTACTTGCGTCCTTCAACTAGCTTAATTACATAGTCACAAACCAGCAACATGTGAATATATTAACCTGGCATGATGAAATAGTACAGCAAAGGGAAGTGAGCTAACCTCCTTCTGGCCCAATTATAAGAGAGCCTTTAGCTTCTATATTAGATGATTCGAGAGTACTGAATATAGGTGTGGCTTCTGCTGTAGCAACAAAAGACAACTTTGATCGAGCAACCTGATAACACAATACAAGATATGTGAGTTAAAAGGCCAAACCAAGGTAGAGTATTGGTCACGCATGCACTATTTTTGAGAGGAATTAAATGAGGACCAGAGATCCAAAATTCATTGCATTGACGTACACGGAGTAACTTAACACAAAACCATCCACAAGCACCAAAAAAAGAAGAAAACAGAAAAGTTTCGCCAAATCGAAATTGATCTTGCTATTAACCATAGCTCCAAAGACACAGTTGTGACAAACAGATGACAAGTCCTTTTAGAGGAAATTATCAGTCATATCTAAGAGTGGTCTAGCAAGGATTTAGTGAGACAGCGATGTGCCAAAGCCCTGAGTAAACTGAACTAAATTGCTCAATATTCATACCAAAAAGCCAGAAGTTCATTTTCCTGCTTGTCTCATCATATCACACAATTCTATTTCCCAAGAAGAGTTTAGAAACTTCAGTGCCATTTAACTAAGTCTTATCAGCAAAGAAGGTCTCAAAATAGAGTCGTGGTGATCCTAAAATGTCTGTGACAGGGTGTTAACAATAACCTCTAACTCATTTTGACACGCTTGCTAATTGTAATCTCGGTCCACCAAATTTGTGTTGCATCCTAGGGGTGGACATCAGATTTGATAATTGCAATTAATCCATTCTCAAATCAGAAAGTAGTGCATCACGCTGTTTTCAGTATCCCACTTGTCAAGACCACGATGAGTCGAAACATTGCATGAAGGCTAAACTACGCACCCAAGTGACACAGTGATACATGTGTTACCGTGGAAGTCTATGAGTTGGTGGCATAGGGTACCCTGGAAGGTCAAATCTGAATGTTATAATACACGAGAAGGACGGCTTCATGGGGGCAAAGTTCCGAAATTTATTGAAAATTTTCAGCAAGCCTCCTAAGAACACGTTGGCTGTGGTCATGATAATAATTCCAATATTAAACAACAAAATGGCGCGCACAGCAAATTTTGACATTGCACCCCACAGTTATACAAAGCACACATGTGGCATAGAAGTAATCCTAAGTAGTCTATGAGTTGGTGTTGATAACCTTAATTTACAAAGTCACTAAAGTCAAGATGGTCCAAGAATATCAACCTAAAAGGTTATAATTCATGCCTTAGACACCTTCCCATGTCACCATGATGAAATCACTGAAAATTGTTAGGGGTTGCTAAGGAGATGAGTTGAAGATATATAACAAATGTGAGCGCAAATGATGTGATATAAGTAACAAAATCACCTGAAAATTGCTAGAGGAGTTCTTGAGAAGCAAAGGGCACGTGTTGAAAGTATAGACACATTTGAGCCCATATGATGTGATATACTCTTGCTTCGCGCCTAGTGAATCACAGACTAGTTCACGTGTATTTGTACCAAGATGTATGATATAAATGCATCACATACTGTAGCACATGCATATCGCATCTTTGCATATTCGTATCAAGACAGCCAGGTTAACAAGTGATGCGTAGAACAAAGCAATTGGTGCTTATAGAGTTATTGTGCATAACTGCATGTTTATCAGGCAGAAATTTTTGTCTGTTTCAAATTTTCAATAAAGTTTGTAATTAACAACTCACCATAGGTAAAATGCTGCTAATTTTCATAGGAGGATTTAAAGTCATTTCATGCAACCGTTGACCTGAAAATGGCATGTACCAGAAGTTATTTTCCAGTCTAAGAGAAATTATATCTCAATGAGTTTGAAACTAGGCACATACTGAATGAAAAGAAAACATAAAAAATACATTATTGTCAACTATACAATGATACGGATTAACATGTAGCTTACATTGTTTAGTTGCAGCTAGTATTACTCGTTGTAACCTATCAACCCGGTTTTCTGATATCAAAGGAGAACGTTCTGTCAAAAGCGGCGTTATACTACTAGCTCCTAGCTCCTAGAAAGTGACGAACATCAAAACCGTATCAGACTATCAGGAAATGATAGAAGCAAACTTCCATAAAATAAACTACTAGTCACATCCAGCCTTAAATGAAAGATGAACACACAGATGCCAAAAACATACGGTGCACTTCTCGACAAGCCAGTCAGCTCTACCGCCTTTCAGTGTACCTGCAATACTCCATTTGAGCATGCATAACCAAAAAGAAAAAAAGAAAAAAAGTGTAAAAGTCAACATATTAATTTTCAAACTTACCAAAAGCTGCAAATACATCCCATTGCGGTTCATGAGGATGTACTACCACGGAATCTCTAATCGCAACAAAATCAAGCGCTGTCCGATCAACCTTCTCTATGGAACCCTCCACCAAACACCCTTTTCCATTGAAAAGTTCTATCCTTGCATTATATTTTAGTAAACATTTGCTGATTAGATGTAGTTAGAGACAAGACTGTATCACATTAAAAACGTAGGAAAATTGGCCCCGTGAAACAATATACTTGATGAGGATATTGACTAATGAAAGATTGATCATTGAATTTCAAATCATGTTCATGTATTCAGCAAAGACGCACGATCCAAATCTTTACCTCAATGCATAGAGAAGCACTCCGTCCAAATATCACACTTAGCAATTTTTCATGCACACATCAATGGATCTATGTCTAACATAGGACTTGGCAAGAACTAACCTACACGCACCGAATTGATGTAGAGTAAAAAGATCTCCACATTGAAGAATAGACAATACTAAGGCCGATTTAAAAAAAAAATCCTCCTCATGTTCTCGGGCATGATTGCATTAAGGAAACACAGCAAACAAAACACTTATTGATCAGGAAAATATATAGTTACCTATCATTCACTTTTAACCTGAGAACTTTAATCATATGCCAAAACTCATCTCCTTGAACTCGTACTACACCACCCTGGATTCATGAGCAAGTGCGCGCAATAAGATCGTTACAACTTATAAAGGGAACATAAGCAATTACAAGAAAGGCAGTATTTTAAACCATTCACAGGTAAAAGTGCTCCTCAATTGAAGGTCATTAGGCCCCCCAAGGCCCCAATAATGTACTAAATTGTGTGACACCATGTTTAGGCCAAAGTACCAAACAATTCCCATATCCTTATTTTGAACAACCTCGCGAAGAAATCTCACCACTTTACAATTTCATATCAAATGCAACTTGCCTAAAATGTGGATCAAATCAATGTCAATACTTCGTATTAAATTCGCACATGGGCCTCAGCCTGGGCCGTGCCCATCGAGGAGTGTACACTTCATAAGTCCAAGGAGGTTTCATCCCAAAACCAATTGGGAATGGGTGGAGTAGCTCATTTGTTTGTAAAGTTGACATTCTCTCCTCTTACTTCGATGTGGGAGACTTTACATGTGACATCTTCACACTTCGCAATTTAACAACAAATGTACAATATGGCAATATGGTGTTCTACTCAAAATCAACCCTAAGAAGGTCCCTAACCAAACCCAGTGACGGAGCCAGAGTTTGGCTTTAGAGGGCGAGAAATTTCAGCGGGGCGAATTACTAATGAAATAAAATAAACTAGAAAAAAAATCGGAAATTTCAACTAAAGTTCAATTATTGAAATGACCCAATAACAGCGCACCCGGAAATGAGAAGACATGAAGAGAAAGAAATTAAGCGAAATAGGAGGGGTAGAGAGTACCTTTGAAGAAGGAAGGGTTGGGGAGAAGAAACGAGGGAGCCCGCCGCGAGACTGGTTGGAGTAGTCGCTGGAGAATGCTCGGACGACATTAATGGTAGTTTTGAGTTTCAGCCATGGCTGCCGAGCTATATAACTTGGCATATTCGTCATTTTATTTAGAGCAATCGCCATTGGAGACAGTTGGTGTGGAGTATAGACTATGGTGAAGCGCGCCGATTATCCCTGTTTACTGTTTATCTTGTGAGATTTTCTCCGTTGTAACTTGTAAATAGACCGGCAAAATGAGTCAGACCCAAATGACCAATCCGAAAAGACCGACCTGAGACCCGAAAATGACCCTAACTTACTTGACCCAAATACGATCCGAAATCCAAATTGACCCGACCCAACCCAGACCCGACCCAAACATTGTCTGACCCAATGTTGACCCGATCCGAGGTGACCCAACTCGAAAAGAGTTGACTCATAATTAAGCCGATCCCAAATGATTTAAGTGACCCAAAATTACCCGAAATGACAAGTATTAAGTCAAATTAATATTATATATATCAAATAAAGTTTCATTTGTTACAACAGTCCATAATAAATAGTTAAATTTGTAAAATAGTATTTCTTAATCAAAATAGTACTAAATAAAGTGTTTAGCCATTAGTTTGAAAGCAACCCGACCCAAAATAACTCATACCCGAAAAGGCAAAAATGACCCGACCTGAAATGACCCCATAGACATGGCAAAAATTATACTGAACCCGAAAAACCGATAGAAAATACCTAAACCGACACCTGACCGTACATCTGAAAGGTATAACTTTAACTTCATCCGAAACCTGAATCAACTTGAACTGATTCGAAACTGAACCGAATTTGTAATATCCGAAATAGACCCAAAATCGTATGAACCGGAACTGTTTTGACCTGAATTGTTTTGATCTGAACCGAAACATAACTGAACTAATTTCAACCCGTAAAATGATAACTAAACCTAACATTGCAACCCGAAATGACCCGAATGTAATGATTGTAAAAAA
>VHZZ01008884.1:0-16374 GCA_009801015.1 Silene noctiflora
CACTAAAGTGAACCTATTAGAAATGTATTCACATCATTTATTTATCTTAATTACTTGTTTATCTTTCCGCAAATTTCAAGGGTGTTACAATTATAACGTGCACATATCGTCATTATATCCTAATGCTCAGCCATCACACACCGTCACATTTACACTATGTTTAACACATTACATTCAACAATCACTACAAGGTACACCTCACGCTATCATGTCCTTCCACAAACGTATATAGCACATTAATTCAAATCATCCCACGATTCATCACCACATACCTCCTTTGGAACGCATAAACAGTATCACCATCTCTAGCACTTTTCACATTACTAAATCAAACATTCTTTATCTCATCCATGCACATAATTACATCACAACACATGCACCATCCTTGTATTAGACGCAATACACGCTATTACCATTTCATACACACACTTAAGACACACATGCAATTCCCGACTCAACATCCCATTCGAAGTGACTGGCTTAAGCACATTGGGGCTAAGATTTTGGAATTAGGGCGCCTTCTCACCCAAAACCGATCACTGAGGGGCTCCCAACTTACATACACCAGGTTCATTTTATTAGACTCACTACGTTCATTAGATTCATTGGTTACAGGTTCCAAAATCGCCGCTCTGATACCACTTTGTAACACCTCCATCTACCAAGGAGCCTTAACAAGACTTTCCTCGATAGATAAGGGCATTACCATCTCGGTTACCCGAGGCAAGTAATGATCAAACGTCGATAACAGAACATTTAATGTAATTACAAGTGATTACAAGTTATAGACAAAAGAAGAAAATAAAACTCATTCTACTATTATCTATAAGCCTAAACCGTCGTGACTCGTGGCAACTCGTCCCTGTGACACCCAGCAAGACTCCAAAGACAACCTGTCAAGACTGACTGTTCACCATAAGGATCACGACAGACACAACACAAAGAAAACAAACAAGGAAACACCACACAAGGTCAGTACCATAATAACATACAACAACAGTAACATTAACATACAAAGCATCACACCATTCCATCTCCATCCCACACCRCATTACACCACATCGCATCACTGACTACACACCAAGGTGTGTAGCCCTGCCAGTGGGGGACCGCAACCACACCCACCTAAGCCCCGCTCATCGCAACGAGCGCAAACCATGTTCCTTAATGTGCACATCCCCTCCCGTGGCGGGTTCCACGGAGGGCGAATCAAGGGCGTGAAGCCACTCTCGCAAGTGACCCCACTCAGCCGAGGACGCACCTCGCAACGTAGCCAACACCACACATCCACCACATCTYCACATTCAACCRACATACAACAWTCRTAACATAATAAACAGACAACCATACCAATAACAGAAACAGCAACCGAATCAATCGGTCAACACGAATATAACGCAGGACAACCAAAAATACAGTACTGAGTAGGGAAACCCTACCTCTAGCAAACCGCAGCAATTCCGCACGCAGCCTCACAGCAACAAGCCATCATTGACACCCTATAATAAACATTACGACATCTAACACTATTACTACACGTATCACTAAACGACCAGAGACGATGATGACAACAACGATATTACATACCTATGCCAGCCTTCCGGCGACAAGACCRCTTCCCGACTCATGCTCCCGTCTCCCAAGGTGATGCATCTCCCCATATTCTCAAAAGGGTGAGAACAGGAGGAGGAATGGCGAGGCGRCRACATCTAGGTTTAGGAAAAACAGAAATGAAATGATTCGGGTTTTTTGATATCGCGATATATATTTTATCACTGGACACAAGCTACTCGATCGAGTTGCCAACTTACTCGATCGAGTGCACCTTACTCGATCGAGTAACGAGGCTACTCGATCRAGTGGACCCCGCTAGATCGAGTACCACCTTCGGTACTTACTACAAAGGACAACCCAAGACTCGGGCAAGTACACCAGGTCAGTCAACGACAGTCAAGGGTCCTAATAGGGCGGGTATTACAGTTAACCCCTCAAATCTTGGCTATTAATAGAAAGTAAAATACTGTAATGTGCAATTGAGAGCAAAATGCTAGTGAGCAGGAATAGTTGAGCGGGAAAATGCTAGGTGTGTTAATCTTTTCGTAAACGAGCGGGTATTTCGGTTTCAGTTCGATTTCGATCGGGTTTATTTCGGTTAACAATTTTAATCTGTTTGTGCTATTTTGAGCCGGTATCGGTTCAAGTCGGGTCTATTTCAGTTCAGTTGAATTTCGCTTCATACTTTCATGAGTTAGGGTAAAAAAAATTAGCTTAAATGTACCTTGTACTTTTTTAGTTGGATGTAAATAATTCATAATATCATTAATGTAAACAACCTAAATATGAGTGCATTTATAAGAAAATAAACAATTTTCATTCAGGTCAATTGGTTCGGTCTTTATCGGTATTCAGACGAGTATCATTCGGTTATTATTGAGTTGGATTCAATTTCGGTTCGATTCGGACTGAGTGGGGTTTCGCGTACTATTCAGTTTACTCATATCAATTTAGATGTTTACGATCGACATTAGAATACACAAATTCTCATTTAAGATGATATTATCCGTCTTAAGCTCACTCTGTTATACACGGAATTACTATTACTCGCTATTTTAGAAGCAAACAAGTGATAAGAAGAAACTTAGTATAGCTATAGATTGTAATTGAGTCATAGTACATGACAGACTGAATATAATAAAGTTCAGAAAACAAACAAATTACACAAACATTCATTAAAAAAGAATACATTCTAACTGAATGAAGTTTAGAGAGAACTTCACCTTGATCACTTAAATGCATTTAAATTTTCATCAAGGAAATTGAAAGTTGGTCATATTTGCTTGACTTCCAGAGGGTGGGCTGATGAAAACCCACAACAACGAGATGATAATCGATAGAAGCCCAGACCAGACATACACGATTGTTGGAACCCGCCCACTACGACCCATCAAGCCTTTAGCAAACGGGTACAGGTGACACAATACCCAGAAGCTGAAGAATACAGCACCTATGAGCTTGCTCCATTCAGGAAATGGGCTGTACAGGGTCCGAGCTGTCCCTACACCGATAGCAATCATGTTCACCATCATGATGGTTATAGGTGGGATCATAAGAAAGCTCCATTTAAACTCATACAGGTCTGCAAATTCGTCTTCTATATCATCAGGAGTGGATGACTTTGATGTTAGGGTGAATGAAATGTCGACCCCTCCTATGACTTTGAGCAGTCCTTGTAGGACTGCTGCTGGGTGGGCGCTTGTTCCTCCGATTAACCAGAACTGCTCGTTCCTCCACCAGTCCTGGAGGGTGATTCCTGACCAACGGATTTCGAGGAGGGCTAACATACACAGGGTTAAGGTTATGGTTAAGAGCAGGATCAGGAATGTTACACTGAGGGACTGTACTATGAACTGTCCTGAAAATAGGGATACTGCTGGTAGGAAACAGTAAGCCAGTAGGAATAATGAGGTGAAAGGGTATAATCCGACGTTGATGTAAGCAATTCTTTGTAAGAATTTCATCCTTTTACTGGCAAAAAGAGCGTTGTTTCTGGAGAAGAATATCTCTACTGATCCGGTTGCCCATCTTAGGACTTGGTGGAGTCTGTCTGTCAGATTGATGGGTGCTGTGCCTCTAAAGGCGTCTCGTTTGGTGACACAGTAGATGGATCTCCATCCTCGATTGTGCATTCGATAACCTGTTACCACATCTTCAGTGACAGACCCGTATATCCAGCCCACTCGTTTACCCCACTCGGTCCTGTCCTCGTAGAAGCAGGATATAACACTGATTGCCTCTGCCACAGTTGCAGCATCTAGAGGCTCCCTCGGTATAGCAAGGGACCCGGATGGCCTTCCGTTGTTACCCTTCCCTTGAAGATCCTGGAGAAGCCTTCCTGAATATTCCGCAACAGGAATCGAGGCAGCTAGAGATGTCGAATTTCCAAATCTTTTCGGTAGGAGTAATGATTCGATATCCAAGTCATCTTCCTCATACATATCTCCTTGAACAGGCAAAACAAACTCCTTCGTTTCCTCCTTTACAACTTTCTTGGGGCGTCTAAGGAGTAATTTGAGCTTCTTGGACCCAAACCATCCATGATGTTCGGTTGCCCGGGGAGGGCTAAACCCATACAAGGCAATCCTCCTGAAGACGCACCCCGTACCAACGTACATGGGTCCTTGTAACCCATCTAAGGCCCTCATTGAGACATCAAAGAAGACAGTGTTGTGATTAGCATAGCGGTCACTAGGGTCGATTCCTTCAAATCTCTGTGGGAATTGGACATAACATATTCTATCGCCACCTCGATCAAGCATGAAGCACATTCCTTCTCTTAATGCTAGAGAGTTGTAAATGTAGTGATCACAGTCTAGGTTGAGGATGAATGGACCGTTGGACATGATTGCACTTGTTCGAACGAGAGCATTCATTGCTCCGGCTTTCTTGTTGTGGTCATAGCCTGGCCTCTTCTCTCGGGATACGTACACCAGCATAGGCAGCCTTATGTCAACTTTTGTTGTGTCAATCAAGTTCTCTCCGTCTGCTTCTGAGCCGAAAACAGGTTCTGAATTTGGCGGTGCTAGCATAGCCTACACAAAAGAACACTCCAACAATTTTAATAAGCACTTCATGTTCAACATTAACTAAACTGAATCTGTGATAAATAAGAGAGAAATCGCCAGACAACTGAAGGGTTGCTTTTAGACTGGATGAACGCGTAATTTGGGTTGTGCTCATTACAGTTCTTGTTTGAAGTTGGTCATTTTGGTGGTCTACTTTAGATTGCGCTTCCCATTTTGAGTCTGTTTAATTAAGGTCAGGTTGTTTTGCGTGATCTTAAACAAGAATTTGTAATGAAGCAAAGGGGAAAAAAATACCTGAATGATACCAGCATGATCACCCCGAGAGTGATCAGGTTCAGCAGAAGCCCAAGTCCCAGGCCAGTGAGAGCCATCCGACATCCAAGTAGCCTTGTGAACTTTCAAGGGCTCACTAAGGTTTCCTCCCACCTCCATTTGTTTCTTTTTCGCACGTAACTCTTCATGTGCATTATAAGCATCAGATCTCCTCCTAATTGACTCAGGCAATGAATTAATCCTAACCTTAAACTCATCATACTCCCTCTTAACTCTCCTCCTCTCTCGAACAAAATCGAACTTGACTTTGTTCTTAAAAGGGTCTTTCTTCTGCGAAAAATATGCCTCTGGATTTCTAGGTTCAATATTGTGTTTTCTGCAAAAGGGTACCCATATTCTGGCAAAACTAGCAGTTTCAGCCATAGCTTCAAAGGTCAAAAGTGCCCCTCCATCGTCTGATAGATAACAGGCCAATTTCTCAACCGGGTAGTCTACTGCAAGTATGGATAGGATGGTATTGGATGTGACCAAGGGAGGTTCTTTTTCAGGGTCAGCCGTGGAAACGAAGACATCAATGCCAGGAAGGTCAGACCTGCCCTTGGGGTTGCGTAGATTGAGAGATTCATACCGGTCTTTTAGGACGGAAAGGTCTGTTATTCGGTTGACAGGACAGAGTTTAGGCAGCTGGTCTAGAAGCCAAGAGAAGGCAAACCATATCTCACAGGTTACAGACATTCCCCATAACCACATGGCTTCATGGTTTGGGTGTTTGATCCTCCACGTTAGGAACATTGCCAAGGCAGCTAGGCGTATTACCATGAGTAATCTGTGCAGAAACGACAATGGTCAGTACCGAGATGAAGCAATCGCAATTTAGCTTAGTTTAAGAGGAAAATAACAGCAGATTTGCAAATGTCGCTAATTTAACTAGTAAAGTCACGAGGGTGGTAATAATGACCCCGAGTTCAAATCTCATCAGCGTCAAAACCGTAACTATAACTCCCCTCGACATTATTGTTAAGAACACTTGAGAGCTCAACTATCATTCTACATTTGTGACAGGTAATTAGCAGTTTTTAAAGAACGAGCTCTAAGAAAGTTCAACATCTTTTAGGCTCGACCGGTAGCTCCGTAAGTACTCAGCAATAGGGCTGAACAAAATATCCGACTATCTTATTCAATCCGTCCTACTCAGTATGCCTAGAACTAGAAACCAATAATACTACGAGCTTCAATCTTCATCAACTGATTTAATAAAAGTACATTCTTTCAACAAAATGATAACTAATTACATCATTTAGTCAATCACACCTTTAAAGCAAATAACCCAATCATTACTGCATAGGTAATCAACCAGTAAAATATACGGAGTAACATGTTCTACTTCATTAAATCATGATTACAAACTTTATACTAATAACTTTACAGTAACATTATAAAAACTTAAAATAGCAATAATGAAATGTCTGAAATGATGTAAAATACTCATCTCAATCATTTCTTTACCTCCAATTAAAATACGTCTCACAAATAAAACAAACCATAAACAAATGATTGGAACCGAGAAAGTAGACAATTTAGGAACACACCTGTAAGGGCTAAGAATAGCAGCAGAAACAGAAACCTTCCTAGTTAACGGCTTCCTACATTTCTCCCCAAAATCAGGCGGATTCTCAAACCCATTACACCCAACTCCGGCTCCAAACCCGTACCCGTCCTTAGGCCACACCGCGTTCCCATACCCATAAGTCCCCTTAGTCTCAAACAACCACCTATTATGATCAAAATCCGGCGGATTCTTCACCGATTTCACAAGCGAAAGCCGCTTATTATCCCCTCTAAACTCCGTCATCGACGGTAATGGCCTCGCCTTATCCTTAGCCTCACTCCCAAACTGATCATAACTCGAGTCGACTTCTCCGTTTCCTACCGCCTCCTTACACCCCGGACACCTCCCCCCGGCATCCACGTGGCACTCCCTACACAACCTAAACCCACACTCACACGTGGGCTCTTTTGTCACCTTCTCATCGCAACCCTTCATCCCGCACTCGTCCCCCAATGTAGGCCCCTCTGCCCGGTCCATCGAGCAGTCGATGACGTGGCTCCGGGTCACCGCGTTGAACCCGCCCGTGAATATTGTACCTGTGATGACGTCCGGTCCGGGGGTAGGCCGGCCCGGTTCAGAGTCCGTGAGTGAAGAGCTGATTGGAGGACGTTCCGGAGTTGGAGGAATTTGAACCGTATACGACACGAACTCATTATCATTATCATCATTGCCGCTGCTATCGTTATCGACGCCGTCTTCATCCACGGCGTCGGTTTGGTAATGGTGAGAGTAACGCGGCCGTGAGGCGGAGTAAGGAGAGATAGAGCCGCCGACACTCCGGCGTCTTGCGCCACCAGATGCAGTGACGGTGATCGTCACCGGTGATGCTTCCGGCGACGTTGGTCTCTTCATTTTCTATATTATTTTTGGGTGAAAATTGAGATTATATTTTTAATTAATTGACAAGATTAGATTTTGATGCTAGATTTGAGATGGGTTTTCGGAGATTAACAAAACCCAGAAAGGAAATTTCATGAGATTAGAAGATTTTAGAGAGATTTAGGGAAGAAACTGAGATGAAGAGTTTATAGATTTTATAACGGTAAAATGTATGATTTTTTAAATTCAAAAAGTGGGTAAATGGTTGAAGGAAGAAGGCACTGTTTATAACGGTCGAGTGATTGAACGGTTGGATGAAAGGAGATCTAATGATCGGACGGTTGTAGTGAGATTAGGGTTAGGACAAAAGGATGGTGGTAAAGTCAACTTTATAATGAGTTGATAACGGTCTTATTATGGAAAAACGGTGGGAAAAGGAGAGGTTTTCACGAATAGGACTATACATCCATATCCATATGTATATGAGTATCGTACATTCAACATAAATTTAATTAAGCTTATATGCAATTTTTGTGAGCTTTTAAAATTTTTGATATACATTTTAATTTTGTAGGTGTTAAAATTAAAATTTTATTGAGTTTATATACATTATTTTTGAATTTCAATATAATATTTTGAGTTAAAATTTTCTTATAAAGGCGTTCAGATTCTTTTCAATAAAGCTCGTAAAAGGTACATATAAGCTCAAATTTTTTGCTATAAAGCTCCAAATCTAAGTAGTATAGTCCACTAATTGGCTTTGAGTGCTTCATTATTCAAATTGATGTTGGTGGAATGGAATATTCATGGTGTCATTATGTATTTTACGTACATGTAGATTTGTATAGTGTAATTATGTCAGGGTCAATCTTCTGATTTTCATCATAGTCTGATTATTTCTGGGTTGAGGAGTGATTAACAATTAAAAAGGAATATAATATAATATAATTGTCACCAAAACAACATCATTGTTAAGGTATGGTGTGTCATTTGAATAATACATTCATATACTCTTTACAAAACGTCTTGCTTGTGACAGTCTCTTCAAATAGACCTCTCATAACCCCTTCCACTTGTCATTTCCACTTGCACTCCACCTGCCTTTTTGTCTCACGTCTTTTCAAAGTGACGGATTTTATCCGTCACAAATGAGAATTTGTGTACTCTTTAATATGACAATGGTATCATGATACTCCTTTTTAGGCTTTATTTTTTTGATTGAAACTGTCTGAATTGAACTGAGGTTCTGTTTTTTTTTTTTTTTTTTTTTTTAACTGAAACTATCTGAACTTAACTGAACTTAATAGAGCTGAATTAAAATGGAGTAAGAGTTAATTTGTGAAGAGAAGAGCTGAACTCACAGAACTGAACTTAATAGAACTAAAATGAGCTGAAATGAAGTACACAAGAACAGAGCATTAACTGAACTTAATAGAGCTGAACTAAACTGAATAGAACTTAATGGAGCTTAACTCAAGCAAGAATTGACTCTGTTTGGCAAAACTAACTGAAAAGGTAGCTGAAACCTGAAAAGGTAGCTAAAACTACAAATCTAACTGAAACCTGAAAAACTAACTGATAAGGTATTTGAAAATTAAAAACTGATAAGGTAGATGATTATATCATAAAATGTTTGGCAAACTAATTGAAAAGAAAATTGATTTTGATGAAATTACGTAAAAGATGTGATAATTATTTAGTAGTATAGATTTAAGGGGTAAAAAAAAGAAAATCAAATCAAATCAGGTACCTGAAATCTCAAATGCTACTCTAGACAGCATTTCATTTCAGGTAGCTTATTTAGTTAAATAAGTTATTTGCCATACGCTTACAAAAAAAATAAGGTAGCTGAAATTTTGGTCAAATAAGCTACTTTGACAAATCAAGTACCTGAAATGCCTTGCCAAATAGAGCCTAAATTGTGAAGAAAAGGGTTAAACTGAACTAAACCGAACTTTATGGAACTGAACTGAAGTGAACTGGAATGAAGTAAGAGTTAATTTGTGAAGAGAAGAGTTGAACAAAAATGAATGAAGCTGAACTGAATTGAACTGAATAGGGCTGAACGGAACTTAAATGAGCTGCAATTAGGTTCAAAAGAACCGGGTCTAGTAACTTAATTTAATCAATTCAATAAAGATACTAGTTTAGATCCCGTGCGAATACACGGATTTTTAGATTATGATGCATAAAGAAATTAATATTTAGTAATTAAATTTTAAATTAGTATTAAGAGCCTACAAATAAATATAATATTTAAAATACAGTTATAATTAAAATGTGATTATAATATGAGTAAAATATATAAAAGTCTTACAATCTGACATATATCGTATAATATGTCACATGAAAAATAAATGATAGTGTAAAGTACTTTGGTAGAATATATTTTTGTACAAATATTCACAAATTTTACAAATAAAAATTACATAAAGTGTTGTCAAAAAAAAAAAAATTATATAAGGTAGGCCAACATTTGTATAGATTATAGAATGAGAGAAAATGTTAAGCCCAATACTTGAGAATAGTTGTCAAACATGTTAAAGCCCAATTTATAGCTAAAGTAATTTAAGCGGGAAAATTCCTAAATTCACCTATACTTTTAGTATATATAGAATCATATTATGAATTGACAAAAGCATAATAGTAAAACTATGGTCCATGTAAACCTAATTGTTCTTAGAAAAATTACTCCCTCCCATTCACACCAATAGTAACATGGACCCACTTTTTGTGAAGAGCAAAGTGAATCCATGTTACCATTAGTATGGATCGGAGGGAGTACAATTCTTTGTTGTAATACGCGCGTCCAGTCATTGATATAAAAACAATTCAATTGCATAATTGTAACATCCTGGTCTAAGCCTTCGGGTAGAAATGATCACCCCTAGTAGCTGGTCAATTTATGTATTTGGCCCACAAATCGACTCTAGTCTTTTTCAACGTATTTTGGTCTTGCTCGTGCACATCATGAAAGATTTCCCAAAAGCATTAATCACGACACTATTTTCCAACAAACATGATTAACTGTATAGTTTTTAACATGAACTTTCAAAAGATAAGGTTTACTTGTTGGCACATGGTGGGATCTTCGGTTACTCATACGACCTGTAATATTTAAATGGTTCCCCGTTTCCGGCTAATCTAAACTATATTCACATTGTTTTGATCCAAAAAAAAGACTCTTGATAAGATGGTGGACTTCCTGCCTATTAATCCGTGCAATGTCTTATATAACGTTATTTCAAATATGCTCGCTAACAATTGAATATTTTTTTTTTTTTTTGCATATTCCCTCTTATTCAATGTAAACTTCTCTATTTCCTTTTCCGGATTATTCGGGGTTTTTTTCCCCATATTTCTTTATTTGAAAGTTTTGTGTGGTAACATATTCAATAGCATGTGGAGTAGTGTGTTTCGTGTTGCTCAAATTCACTTCCTTAATCCAATAACTCAAATAAAAGGGCAAGTTTACATTTAATTGGAGGGAGTATATATTTTATAGCTCACCCTCCCTATTTTCATAGCATAATTTTGTGAGTTTGTATGCTTTTCACGTGCCTACATTTTACTGTCAGGTAACTATGAAATTGCGTAATTTCTTTCCTTACTTTGTCAGGTAACTATGAAATTGCGTAATTTCTTTCCTTATTTTTTCCTTCATATTTTTACATTTTTTTTATAAGAGTACTTATTTCGCAATAAATTATGAATTATAAATTATATATTTTATTATATGATGTTTAAGACTCTCTCTATAGGTGTTTAAGTTTGGCTTTAAGCCTTTAACCACCTCTTTAGTCGTGGGTGGATTTAGAGGGACAGGTGAACAAGTGCCCACCGTAAAATTTTACCAATCTATACGAAGTATATTTTAAGTGTCTCTGTATACATGTAGTTGTAGTTGTACTAAGCAGTACAAGGTGTCATATGGGATCAACCTGTCCTATGTTCAATTCTTGACAGCGTATAGATTTTTTGTAAGATTTTGTCATAAGTTATTATCCGATTATTTTTACCATTGAATCATAAATGTTTACTAGTTAAAATGTGTTCATATTTTTTACATCCTAAGAAAGATATTACTAAATACTACTCAATTCTAGTTGCTGTTTTTTCTCTATCTCTTTCCTTTTTCATTTCAGTCGGGTTTTGTTCCCTCTTCTCTTATTTAGAAACCTTTGTGTGGTATAAATTCAATTGCATGTGAGGTAGAGTATTTTATGTGGTCCAAATTCATTTCCTTAATTCTTGTGTCCAAAAGAAAAGGGAACAAAATAACGACTAGCAGGAAATATAAAGTACATTACTTAAAATTTGAAGTATTTTTAGAAAACCTTTTTTTTTTTTTTTTTTTTTCTAAAATGTTGCCTTAAGAGCACATGTTAACTAGAATAAAATGGAAAGTTTTATGATAGAGTACCCTTCTTTATGTTTTTCAAATGTACAATATTACTCCCTCCGTCCCGGTCATTTGTTGTCCTTTTCCATTTTTGGGTGTCTCAATGATTTGTTGTCCTTTCTATTTTAGGATTGCATTTGATGAGTAATTTGATCTTTCACATTCAATTTAGTCCATTTGTCATCATATAATTGGCTCTCTCCCCTTTTCTTGGTCTTTGTGCCAAAACCAAAGGACAACAAATGACCGGGACGTAGGGAGTATTTTTTAAGGAAGACTCATACTCTTAGAGCTTATTGTTCTTATTTATTTTCAACTTTCTACAACACTATATGAAGAAAAAAAAAATGCCTTATAAAATATAAAATAATTGAATGAAAATTAATTTTATATCCTCTTAAATAAAAATCCTACATCGCCCCTATCTTGGGTTCCTTGAAATGAGAAATGTTTAATAGGGCCTTAATTTTTGTTTTATTCATTAACAAAACAAATAATAGTAAAATCAAATATTGATCAATGGTTACACCAACACATGAATGAATAACAACTTTTCCTCAAGTTTTAGGTAGATGCATATGCATTAGGGTTGGCAACGAGATAGTCTTCCACGACCTTGAACATCATCTTGACGGCGATTTTCCCAACAGCAACATCCTCTTCGGTTTCGACATGATCTCCTTTGGTGTGATAGTGTGCTATCATCTTGTAGCGGGTTCCATCGCCCGATGGCTCGTACGTGGTCTCATACACTGCGTACTCTAAGGTGTCACCAAGTACATCGCCTTCAAAGGTTGTATGCTTGATGTACAACTTACTTGCATCTATGCCGTCTACTCTGTTTTTCAAGTATTTGTAGGGTCTCCCTGCATAAATTACAAATGTTGCTTTAAACATTTACTTATACGGAGGCATATAGACTAGACATTAAGAACCTCGTATGAATGAAACAGTAATGTAAGTATAATCGCAAATTCTATTGTATCACCGTTGTACGTGCGACAATAAAAATGTGACCCTTTTCTAGTAAATAGCACGGAGTAACCATTTTTTATGACTAACAAATGATCATTTTTTATTAAAAAATACGGAAAAGACTCTCGAATTGCTAAAATATAATAAGCATAATAGTGCAAAAGAATTTAAGAGTGCAATAATTGAGGCTCAAAATTAGTTTCATTGAACAATTCTCAAGGATGTATGAGACCTACTCGGCTACTCGACTCAGTTACATCTATAAGGTGGTAGGAGAACTGTAAAACTTTGTTGTACGGAGGATTATACAACGGTCTCACACAACAACTGCTACGAACTAATAAACTAAACTAATTTGCGTAAAGGACCAAGGTCGATGACAAACCTTCTGACAAGTTAATTTGTTTGACACACCCAACGGTTGTAGGATCACCTTGAACCTCGATACTTTGAATAAAATCAGGTACAACTTTGGGCAGGAGATTATGGCTATCAACCGATAGAGCTTGAAACAACCTGGCCGGGGCGACTGGGCTATCGATTTCAGCCATAGTGTAAGTGAAGACACCCATGATTGTTTTTACAAGGAATGAAGTTGAAAATAGGAGGATGAGAAAATGCTTAGAATTTAATCAAACACTTAAGAACTTGTTTGGTATTTAAAGACTAAAGAGTAGGAAATTGAGAGGAAAATACATAGTCAAGTTTTTCAATATTAGGATTTATGACTTTTCTATTTAAGAATTTATATGAAAAATGTAGCAGCCCCTTGCTGAATAAGGCCAGGACTTCTCGTTAACATGTTTACATCACATTATTTAATTCAATTAAGACTATGTTTTCTTAAATCAAAGTTGAAAAGCAGCCTCTTGCTGAACTTTGGCTACGTATTCTAAATGATCTCTGTTTTCTTTCAAATGAAAGAAAATGCTTCGAGTTTTCCTCTCTGGTGACCATCATCTACACACTACATATGTTGTACGTTTTTGAATGTAGCAATCGATTTGAACTAACTAATTAACCCATTTGTTAGGTCTATATATACTTTGTGGCAAATGACGAAGGTGTGGCCCATTATTTGTGAAGTTGAGTAAATCTTGCTTAAGACACCTCGGTCTTCAATAAGAATTGGTCAAGTTGCTAAGTAATACTAACAAGTTCACTATTGGTGGACGATTTCCTATCATGAGAAATAGCCCAAACAATAATAACCGGAAAAGCTTTACTTGAAATTTATTGATATTGTTTTATTTAGACAACCTAGTGTTTTCGAGTTATGACAATTATTCGGTACTCGAGAATTAGTTTATTTAAAGTATAAATAAACTCTTATATACCCATTATAGCATATGCGAGTAATCAATCCTCCTATGGTAACTCATGTTAAACAATACCAAGTATTTTTTTTATTTCACTTTAAATTTATCTCAATCAAACGCTTTGAAATGATGGCCGACAAATTCACATATCAAACGTGGTAGTAAATATCAAATTTATTTGAAAAGTTTATAAACACGAGTAGAATAATTGAACTACTTATTACTCCCTGTGAATCACATGATTCTTTAAATTTTTAAAATTTATGAAAGTATTTTAATAAAAGGTAAAAAAATCAAATGAATCCAAGTGTGAATACATGTATCTGTCGATATTGGCATTTATAAAAATTTCGTCAAACATCCGATGATTATAGGACAACATGTACTTCAAGTTAGTCATATTGTTATCTAAGTTCGTTTTACGATGTAAAAGGCACGTTGTCGATGAAGCATTTTATTAATGAAATTTTTTAAATGTTTTATTCGTTTGTCTTAATTTAAATGAAATTTAAATTAATTCGTTTCAAATTTATTTTATTTTTTTAATTTGAATTTATTCCTTTTAAATATTTATTTTATTCAACATAGAAATTTTATTTGAAAAATCAAATTTCGAAAGTTTTAAAAACGAGTGAAAACTCGATTGTGCAAGTGTTTTAAGGCTCGTTTTTGGCTCAATTTTTAAGCCCGTTTTCTTTGCGAGTTGGCACGAATTTCGAGTAGACCAACCCAATTATCCATCTAACCCATTGACCCAACCTCGACCCTCCTTAACCCGACCCAAATCCAATCCCCAAACCCGACACCAACAACCCCCCTTTAACCCGTGTTTGCACAACCGCTTACCCAACTCATTCGACGACCCAAACACCACCCAATCCTACCCTTCTCTTGCCCAACCAAGCCACTCATATCTAGCCCACATATCCACCCACAAACCCCAACAAATCCACCATCCAAACCCGTTCAAAAACCTCACTCAAAGCAGCCCACCCAACACGCAAGGAAGCCCGTGTTGATGCTCTGTTTTGGCAGCCCCTTTTCGGGTCCAATTCGAGCTCAAATATTCCATTCTAAACTTCCCCACTTATATACATTAACCCTACTACCTTCCCCTTTTTTTGGGTTAAATCCTACCGCATATATTCGAGCTGACGTGGCAACAAACCACTGGCTAACATCAAGTCGTGGGCCAACTTGCATAAAGAGGAAAGCACCCCTGGTACCCGCCGAGAAGGAACAAGATACCTGCAGAGAAGGAACAAGGTACCTGCACAGAAAGAACAAGGACCAAGTCATCAGTCAACATAACAGAACCCGTGAAGATAGGGAGGTTGAGCAACAGAAGGAGAAATATCCTACAAGAGAGCCTATTCATGGGAAGGCCTATAAATATCTCGATTGGAGTGAAGCAAGAGGACATCCATACAACACACGTTACAATAACTCACACTTAAGATCATTTACTTATTTTGGCTGCATCATTGTATTTTCTTTCAAAGTTAACATTCGACATTGTTCCTCCTCAGCATCCTCAGACGATTATAGTGCACATATTGGCGGGATACCGACTCCCCCCGCGGTTTTTCCCACATTCGGGTTTTTCGCATCACCAATTGTCTTGTGTTATTTATTTTCTTGCATTTTCTATTTCCGTTCTCACTTTGTTGCTTGTTGGGTATTGACTCATGTTAAACCTTCATTTGACCATTGAAACTCACACTCTATTTAATCAGTAGTAGGTAAATTTTTACAAAAACAATTTGGCGCCCACCGTAGGGCTAAGTGGTAAAAATATTTCTCTAAGTCAATCTAACGATATACTCAGCATGTTAGGATCCTCTGGAGCCCAAAGTCCCGCAGTCAGCATCCCCAGTTCCACTTCAGGAATACCAAGTTCCGGCACGCAGTCCTCCACCGCGCAGCCATCCACAGCAGCGGCGGGAGTGGTGGCCATGCCGGCCACTATCACAGCAACTAAGGCAAGCGCTGTGCCCTCAAAACCCCCACAGCCGTCCAAAATCTCGGGTGGAAGGGTATCCAGTCAAGTTAGGATTGGCAGCCCGGTGAGGATGGAGTCAGCGAGAGCACCAGTGGTGCCCACAGGGTTGGGGGCTCTAACTCTACTAGCACCACAACCTCATATGGGAGCACAACCAGACGTGGTGCAGCAGCTGCTCAAGGGAATGGAGACCCTGCATCGTGCAGTGGAGGGCCTGCAGAAGGACAATCAAATCCTAAGGGACAAAGTGGACGTTGTGTCCCAGACTGGGATGGTATAATCAGTTGAAGAGCACACACCTCCGCGGATGATACCAGAAGTGCACCCAGGGAGAACCTTCCCGCAAGAGCTGGTCACTAGGTTGGATTTAGGGGTAGTGTCCCCACCCGGGG
>VHZZ01008885.1:0-10929 GCA_009801015.1 Silene noctiflora
AGGTAATAGTTACCAATAAGCCATATAGATCATCCTTAAGTGCTTGTAGACGCGTTAAGGATGTAAAGTTGAGTGTTTGTGACGCAATTCACTAAATTTGTGATTGCGTAAGGTTTCCGATAAAAACCATATTCAAAACTCAAAGGGATGATTGAGAAACCATTGTGGCTATAATTATCGAGGAGTAGAAATGCTAGAATCGTTCTAGGCAATAAAGAACAATGAGAGATACATTCAATGGAATATGAGTACACTTGCAATCATAAGATGTGCAAGAGGGATGAGCCCCACACACTGTGAAAACAGTGGGAGCCAATCCAAGGCAGAAAGCCTATGTCTAGATTAGATGTAGACACGTACTCGGAAAATTTTGTAATGCAAGTGTATACATTACAAAAGGAAAACAAGTATGTAGTAACGTTGAGTAAGGTGCAAGATGTTGATAAAACCTACTAACCAATACCTATTCATAGGCTTAACATGAAGAGTCATGTCATTTCAATTGGATTGAGATGAACAAATACATACAAGATCAAATTGATTATAGAATATGAAATAGTAATCAGGTATTGACTATTCATATGTGATAATCGCATTTGTCGTTCGAGTTTTTTAACCTAAAAACTCCTTTTATTACTTTGTTAAATCCAAATAGGTTGTAAGGACAACGTTGAACCCTATTAAAGTGAACTGGATTAACATAGAAGCCCCTAGTTACTTATATGAGGTGACGTCTCGAAGTAACTAGAGTGTGATGCGATTGATGGCAAGTTCATGTGCCATAGAGTCATATGGGATGACTAGTCGATCCCATAGGCAGACTGTATGAGACACTTTGTCGGGCAAATGACCACTTATAGAGTTTTGGAAATTTTATAATTAGCATGGTCGTGGCAAGAGCTTCTATAGTATTCTTGTGAGTCGATTCTTTGACTATAGACTATTCGCCCAAGGTGGTATAGTTTCAGAGTGACTTTGATTTATGTCATACGCCCTTCGTAAATAGGGTCAAATGGGCATATTTTGGGTCATGATGAGCTTTGGCTAGTCGAAGGGAATATTGCGATAGGAATTGTCCACCCCCTTGTCAGGGTTGTTCAAAATCTCAAGGCCACTCGAGGAGTAGTGAACTGGAAATGTGTGGCCACACTCAGAAGGTATCTATGGTAGATAATTCCGGTCGGACAGTTACCCTCCATATCGAGAAAACCACTCAAGATATGATTGAATGCAAGTACGACCTGCAAGACACCTTGCATTGAGTGGGAGATTGTAATAGGACAAGAGAATTGGTGACGCACACTTGTCTCGGACAAGTGGGAGATTGTTGGAGTATATGTCCTCGACAATAATGCGATGACTTTTGTAAAACTCATAATAAGAATACGTACAGGAATAATATCAGTTATTTGGTCAACTGGTCCACATTTATCAGTAATGATTGGCTGACTAAAGTTTGACTTTACTGTCATATGTATGTATGGTGGTGATCAGTTGATCCCCTCAAGGTCATACCTCTAGGGTGACACTCTTAGTCAATGAATTAATTTATTGTATACCGGTACAAGTAAATTAATTCCTTATATTTTAATTGAGTAAGAAACTTGTATCTTATTATAATAATGATTAAATAAGATTAAATTTAGTAATTGAAACGGTTATTACTAAAAGTTTTAATAATTGTTCAGGAAACAATTTTATTCGAATGAACGATTAATTATAATTACAGAAAGTTGTGAATTATTGACCCATTTTAAGTAATAGTAATTATGAATTACTAATAAATTTTGTAATGTGACATTATTTATTTATATTATGATTTTTAATTAGTTAAAAATGCATTATATGAAGATGTGACCTAATAAGTGTTACTTGTCACATGAGTGTCACAATTGACAAAATTTACAACTTAATAGGGAGTCCATTTTATCTAAATGGACCGTGTGAAATAAGAACATGGGTTATTGTGTTTTGTTATTTAAATTGTTTAAAAAGAAACACCATCATAAAAATGTAAGAAGCATGCAAATGTGTAAGAAACATTTTGTAAGGGCATGAAGGCCATGCATTGGCCAATTGACCTTCCCCATGGCCGGTTTCTTGTGAGTAAAAAGAGGAATGGTTTTTCTCTTTTATACACAACATTTTTCACACAATTTTCTATTCTTTCTTACTCTAAAAAATAAGAAACCTTTGCATGTCAAAACTTGTTCTTATTTTCTCTAAAAACCGAGACATACCTTCAAGTAAGAGTGTGTTAGTTTTAGATATAAAATATAAGACAAACAATTATCAATCTCTAGTATTAGATTCTAATTGGATTAAGTTGTGGGCATCTTGRTACAATCCAAGAGGAGTTGTTCATAATATTGAACAAGAAGATCATCAAGGGTGTTGGAGGATCTTGCCATTTCAATAAGCTCAAGAACATTCAAAGTATGAGACTTTGATTGTGCCCTATTATTCAGAAATTATAATATGTAAGAACATATCTCTTCTTTATATCTTATTTGTTATGAATGCATCAAGATCCATGAAATTAATGTGTTAATTATCAAATCAGGATGTTCACATCCAGCATGTGATTTCCTTCACATACCTCGACTTCTCATTAAACTTGTGATAGTACTCGGTCACCGTCACACCCTCAGTCATCACAAAAGAATCGAACTCTTCCCGCATCTTACTACGGACATGCTCCGGAACAAACTCATTCCTTATTATTTTCTTAAACTCGGACCACGGAATTGCTGTCTCACCCTACTTCAGATAGCTCTCCAGCGCACCCTCTTTTACCTTATCCCACCATTCCCCAGTTGAGTCCCTTAGGTAGAACGCAGCCTATTCCACCTTAAACTCCTCTGGGTAATGCACCAGCCCAAGGATATTCTCCATCTCACGGTTCCAGTTGTCGATCAAATTCGGCGCACCTGTGCCCAAGTAGGTAGTAGGGTTGAAGCGAGATATGGTAGTACTCATTTTGGAGAAGTCTACCACGGTCTCCTTCTCCTTCCCAAACTTCTTTAGGGTCTTGGTGAGCGCATCCCGATGCTCAATCATCTTAGCAATATCCTCAATGCTCATCTTTTGAACCTTAACATACGCGGCTGATCTCTTTGGCGGTATATCTTTGAGCTATAAAAAGGAATAAACGTAAGCACATAACTACGGCTCAAAGAAATAACAACCCGCACAAAGACGAACTCGATCGAGTACTTACACATACTCGGTTGAGTAGGACAAACTCGATCGAGTTACTACACAGTCGATCGAGTACCTAAAACTTCCAGAAACTGAAAAAAGGTGTTAGTTTAAGACTTTCATTAGACTAATCTAATGTCATATTAAATTACTTATTAATTTAATTTTTTAATCTTAATACACATGCATGCAAAAGGAAAAGAATTAAAAAAAAAAAGGAAAAAGGAAGAAATTTTCTCACATTGATGGTAAGGCTATAAAACTACTACTATTGTAATTTTATTGATTCAAAATGCTTGGATGAACTCCTAGTATTCAAGTTAGAATACCTCCTCTTGTCTCACCCAAGACTATCTCAAATTTTCCTATAAAATACTAACTAGATAGTTTATATAAATCTTGTTTTAATATGTGGTATTATTATTTAATAATACTAGTTTTGTATATTATTATTAGTGCTTATTTGATGAGATTTTATGATCAACAATTGATCAAATTTATGATGAAAAGGAAGGAAAACAAAGCCTTTTTTTCTACTTGAAAAACGGCCAACAAATGGAGGAAAAGGGAGTTTTTTTCTCTCAATTTTTCATCCCTAAAATATGTAAATGTGTGGTGTATTTATAGGCCTTATATATGTAAAGAAATGATCACACACAAAACATAATGTAGTGGATTTGTGCCAACTCACATGGGCAACCACACTACATATATGCCGGTCCATATGGACCAAAAATGGTCCATTTCGATTTTCAACATTTGTCCTACAAATGCTTATAAGACTTATATTTAATTATCTTATATAATTAAATATTAATTTAATCATTTAACACTTAAATAAAATAAATTAAAAAATAATGTACACTTATTTATTAAGTGATATTTTACCATTTTATCAATATAAAATGTGTCTTATAATTAATTATTAGTTAATTTTACAACCTCTTGTAAAATTATTAACTAATAACCTCCGCCTATACAAACATATATCGTAATAATTTAAATAGTTAACTATCCAGGTAGGATAACTACTCAACTATTACTGTTTTTTGTCTTATTGTGTTTTCATTATTTCATATGAGCATTGCATTGATTGATCATTAACTGCAGTGTCAAACATTGGGTAGTGCAGGAAATGCAATTACTTTGGGAATTTTTGTAAAAATAGTAAATGGACTCCTAAGATCATGAAACATGGTGAAAAATAACTTTAATATAAGAAATAAATTCTGAGAAAATTTGAGGAATTTTAGATGACCAGAAGTATTTTTAATAATTTACACAAGACAGACTAACAGAAAAGAACACTGAACTGGGGACTGTGACTGTTGTGTTGTAAAATTGAACTGGAAACTGGGATATAATTATTAACTCAATTGAAATCCAAACAGCAGGATTCAAACAAACCAAGCAAGCACAAGTTTGAATAAATTCTACCACAGGTACTTAATCAACTCCTAAGCAAGCACAAGGAGTCACTATGTCTGACTTACAACTAAGCAAAGTACAAGTTGTGAAGTTTTGAGGTTGAGAGAAAATTCTCTGGATTTTTATTCATCCTAAAATAAGCTGCTTATGAACAGCAGGTTCGAGGTCCTTATATAGGCCTTAACATTAGGTTACAATTCGAAATGTTCACATCCCAGGGCCAGGATCCCTTCTAGGATAAATACAAATGATAACTAATATTTTATAGATGGAAAATAAGAAAGTAAACTAGTGAAAACAAGAGCAATGGATAAAACAGACTGAAAATCAAGGCAAAAGCAGCCTTTCTTTGGCTTCTTGTGTGCTAGTCATTGTTGAGCTTGGAGGTAGCTACACTTATTCCAAAGTCAAGGCTTTTGTGAGGTTTCTTGGCTTGCATTTAAGGGGGAAACTGAGGAAATGGTCCTTTAAAAGTAGCCTCACAATTGCCTTGCCAAAATAGGAAGGTATGCTTTATGTTTTTTGTTGTTTCTGCAGTAGAATGTGACTGGCTCTTGGGTTTGTTTCTTTCATTGAGTCTTGACCCTGGCTTGGGTGTGGTTTGTATTTAGTTTAAGGATCTCTCAGTTGTCCATGGTGGTAGCTGGTGGTGGGCCCTGAATTGGTACCTGTTGCCCTCCAAGACAGGCTTGTCAGCAGCAAAAATCAGGCTGTGGCCTATCTCCTGATTAGCATTGGCCTGGTCATTTGCTTCTGCTATAGCCTCCTCTAGTTGAACAGGGCTCACCTCAAGCCTGTGGCCTCCTCTCCCTCAGAATCTTCATAATAAGGACTTAGATCACCCACATTGAAAGTCACATGTACTCCATAATCTCCTGGCAGTTTAACCTTGTAGGCATTTGGATCAATTTTTTCAACAATCTCAAAAGGTCCATCAGATCTTGGCATCAGTTTGTTCCTCCTCTTTGTTGGAAACCTCTCCTTTCTCGGATGAACCCAGACCAGATCCCCAGATTCAAACTCTTTATTCTTCTTAGGAACCTTGGACTGTTTCTTGTAATTCTCATTTATTTTCTCAATTTGTTTCCTTACTGATTCATGTAACCTAGGCAGTTATCCAGCTCTCTTCTTGGCATCTATATTCAGCTCCTCTCTTGGCACAGAAGATAGATCCAAGGGCATTAGTGGATTAACCTCACAGACTACCACAAAGGGACTGTGACCAGTAGTAGTAAAGGGTGCTCTGTTGTATGCAAATTCAGCTGTAGCTAGCTTAAGATCCCCACATTTCAAGGTTTTGCTGAAAAGACACCTTAGTATCCTTGCCAGAGTCTTTTTGGTGGCTCAGTTTGGCCGTCTGTTTGAGCGTGGTGGGAGGTGCTGAATAAGAGCTTTGTCTTCAGGAGCTTCCATAGGGTTTTCCAGAAATAACTCATGAACTTTGTGTCCCTCTATGAGACAATTGTCTTTGGTACCGTATGAAGTCTCAAAATTTCTTTTAGGTAAAGCTCAGCAACATTGGCATCATCCTCAGTCTTCTTGCATGCCATAAAATGAACCATCTTATTGAACCTCTCAACAACCACCATGATTGAATCCTTCCCTCTTTGTGTCCTGGGCAAAACAACCATGAAGTACATGCTTACATCTTCCTAGTCCTAACTGGCACTAGCGGTGGAGTATATGGTCCAGCCCGGAAAGAACTATTGGCATGTTAACACACTGAACACCTCCTGAGAATGACCTGGACATCACCATCATCTTGGGCCAATAGAACTGGTCTTGAAGTATTTCTAGTGTCTTCTGAATCCCAAAATGACCTCCTAAACCTCCTAAATGAACCTCTCTTATCAGCAGATCCCTGTAAGAGCCCCTAGGCACACACAGTTTGTTACCTTGGAGCAAGAACCCTTCCTGTAATAGATACTTGCTTCCCTGAATTTTATGCCTGTCAGTTTCAACTATCCATTCTTCGGAGAAATCAGGATCCTCCTTGTACATTTCTTTCATAAACTCAAATCCAAGGACCTTGTTTCCCATGACTGATAGAAAGGGGTGTCTCCTAGACAATGCATCTGTAACCACATTTTGTTTTCCTTCCTTATACTTGCTTGAGAATGTGGATGATTGTAGGAACTCCACCCACTTAGCATGCCTATGACTCAATTTGTGTTGACCATTTATATATTTCAAGGCTGCATGCTCTGAATGCAACATAAATGGTTTAGGCTCCAGTCAGTGACTCGAATGCATAAGAGTCCTGACAATGGCATAGAACTCTTTATCATAGGTGGAATATTTCAGCCTGGCTGCATTTAATTTTTCACTGAAATAAGCCATTGGTTTTTAGCCCTAAATTAGGACTGCTCCAATGCCAACTTCACTGGCATCACACTCCACTTCAAACAACTGATCAAAATCAGGCAGCTTCAGGATTAGTGTTTCACACATCAATCTTTAAATTTTCTCAAATGCCTGCTGGGCATTTTCAGTCCACTGAAATTCTCCCTTCTTCATACACTCAGTAATTGGTGCAACAATTGAGCTGAAATTTTTGATAAATCTCCTATAAAATGAAGCCAATCCATGGAACCCCCTTAATTCAATGATTGTTTTTGGGATTGGCCATGGCTGGATTGCTGAAATCTTTTCCTGGTCCACTGAGATACCTCTGCCTGACACTATATACCCCAGAAAGGTGACTTGTTCCACCATGAAAGTGCACTTCTCCGGCTTACCAAATAGTTTTTAGTCCCTGAGAATTTTAAATACCACTTGAAGGTGCCTAAAATGCTCTTCTTTGCTGCTGTTGTAGACCAGTATGTCATCAAAGTAAACCACAACAAACTTGCCCAAGCATGGCCTCGGTACTTCAGTCATCAACCTCATGAAGGCACTAGGTTCATATGAAAGACCAAATGACATCACAAGCCATTCATAAAGACCATGCTATGTTTTAAAAGCAGTTTTCCACTCATCTACTTCTCTAATCCTCACCTGATGGTACCCTTACCTGAGATCAACCTTAGAGAAGATCCTAGCACCACTCAGTTCATCAAGCATACCATCTAGCCTTGGGATTGGGAACATGTACTTGACAGTGATATTATTAATGCCTCTACTTTCAGTACACATCCTCCAGGTTCTATCCTTCTTGGGAACAAGCAGTGCAGGTACTGCACAAGGGCTCAATGACTCCCTGACAAAGCTCTTGATCATAAGATCTTCAATTTTGTGTTGTAATTCCTTGGTGGCTGCTGGATCACTCCTATAAGCAGGCATGTTGGGTAACACAGAACCTGGCACAAGATCAATATGGTGCTCAATCCCTCTCAAGGGTGGCAGTCCACTAAACAACTCTTTTGGAAACACATCTTCAAACCTCTAAATCAAAAGTTCAACCTCTGCAGGCACCTCTGAACCTTCCTTCTCAGTCACTTCCTTGGATAATACGATCATTACAGATTGCTCTTGCCTCATTTCTTTGATCATAGCTGCCTCAGATAAGAACAACACCCCATTAGTTTCTTCAGGCATGCTAGGGCTCCCATAGCTTCTCTAGTTAGGGGCAATGGGGTCAGTGTGACCTTCTTGTCTGCCTAATAGTAAATGGCAAGAATCCATTGGAACCACATCACACATCACTTCATCCCTGTACACTTTGCCAATTGAAAAAGACACAAGACATTGTTTGTCAACTCTCACCTTAGCTCCTTTGTTCAACCACCTCAACTTATATGGACTTAGGTGCTCATGTGTGGGTAGACTCAGCTTGCTGACCAAAGTGGTGGAAGCTACATTGGTACGGCTTCCTCCATCTATAATCATGTTATATACTCTTCCCTGAATTCTACACCTGCTTCTGAATATAAGGGACCTCTAATCAGCTTCTAATGGAGCCTAATGTGAGTGCATAACTCTCCATAAGACCAGGTTGTGCCCTATATCAGGGTGCGCTACAACCTGATTTTGACTTGGCCCCAAGCTCTCATCCTCACCATACAGAATCAGACCATCTCTTTCCTATTCTTCAATTTCTATTACTGTCAAGGTTCTATTACTAGGTTTGGGCTTAGGCACAGTGGGTTTAGTCTTTCCCATCTTTTCTACTCTATGAGCTAGGTTGACCACATCATCATATGACCACAATGGTTGCATCCTGACTCTACTAGCAATTCCTTTATGCAAACCCTCATGGAATCTGGCAATCCTTTGTTCTAGTTTTTCATTTATCTCACACTGAAGGGTTAGTTGTTCAAACTCTCTCAGGTAAGCCCCAACATGTTTTTCATCTTGCCTAAGTTTAGACAATTTAATGAACAAGTCTTGAGTGTAGTCCTTGGTGACAAACTTATCCAAATTTTTTTTTTCAAGTTTGGAGCAAGATCTAAGAGGTTCCTTACCCTCTCTTAATCTTTGATGTTTAAGGTTGTCATACCACAGTGAGGTATAACCTTTTAGTTTCAAGACAGCAACCTTACAAGCTTTAACATCAGTGTAATTTTTATACTCAAAGACCTTCTCAATATCCCTAATCAATTCTAGTGGGTCATCAGGGTTAAGACTACCAAAAAAATCAGGAATTTCTACCTTAAGATGCATGTTTGTATGTTCAGGAGCCTCCTCTTGAGTCATGTTGCTTTCATTTGAGTCTGATTCATACTCCTCATCATGAAAGGGATGTCCTCTTAATGCTCCCACATGGAAACCTCATGCGCTGCCTCTTCCGCTGCCTCTACCTGGTGGTCTCCTTCTAGGGTTAGGATTTGGGATCCTCTCCATAACAGTGTTCATAGAATTAACCATCACATTGACAGTTCCTGCCAACTGATTTACGTTTGCTTCAATACCATCAAGTCTCTCTTCACTCATTGGGTTATTTTTTGTGTTTTTATTGTAGTTAGGTATAATGGACTTACAAGATTCTCAACCAAATTTCTGATAACCAATTTGTAGTGTCAAACACTAGGTAGTGCAGGAAATTCAATTACTTTGAGAATTTTTGTAACACTAGTAAATAGACTCCTAAAATAATGAAACTTGGTGACAAATAACTTTAATATAGAAACTAAATTCTTACAAAATTTGAGGAATTTTAGATGACCATACGTATTTTTAATAATTCACACAAGACAGACTAACAGAAAAGAACACTGAACTGGGGACTGTGACTGTTGTGTTGCGAAATTGAACTGGAAACATGGATATAATTAATAACTCAATTCCTAAGAAAGCACAAGAAATCAAGATAACAATTTAAAGGACTCAGACTGAATTAATCAAGCATGCAAAGACTAACTTCAGTTGAAATCCAAAACGCAGGATTCAAACAAGCAAAGCAAGCACAGGTTTGAATAAATTCTACCACATGTACATAATCAACTCCTACGCAAGCACAAGGAGTCACTAAGCCTGACTTACAACTAAGCAAAGTACAAGTTGTGAAGTTTTGAGGTTGAGAGAAAATTCTCTGGTTTTTAATTCATTCCAAAATAAGCTGCTTATGAACAACAGGTTCAAGGTCCTTATATAATCCTTGACATTACGTTACAATTTAAAATGTTCACATCCCAGGGCCAGGATCCCTTCCAGGATAAGTACAAATGATAACTAATATTTTACAGATTGAAAATAAGAAAGTAAACTTGTGAAAATAAGAGCAATAGGTAAAACAGACTGAAAATCAAGGCAAAAGTATTCTGGCTTTAGCTTGTTGTGTGTAGGTCACTGTTGAGCTTGGAGGTAGCTACACTTCTTCTAAGGTCAAGGCTTTTGTGAGGTTTTCGTGGCTTGCTTTTATGGAGGAAACTAAGGCAATGATCCTTTAAAAGTAGCTCACAATTGCTTTACCAAAAGAGGAAAATATGTTTTATGCTTTTTGTTGTTTCTGCAGTAACATGTGACTGGCTCTTGGGTTTGTTTCTTTCACTGAGTCTTGACCCTGGCTTGGGTGTAATTGTTGGAGTAGGTGTCTTCCACAATAGTGTGTTTACATAAAAAATCTCATTTAAAGGAATACAATTAAGGATATTTATTTTATGATCCTCGTCAGTTGATTAACGTAAATCGATTAACGGCCGGCTAACTAGAGTTTGACGTTATTGTCGTATGACGGCGGTGATCAACTGACCCTTTTCGGTCACACCTATTGGAACGAACCCCAAAGTTAACTAATCTTCTGTATGGGATACAATCTGATTAGTATCTTGATATATACTGACTAAAAGTTAGTAGACTGAGTTATTTAGAGAGATTGAGTTTTGAACTCAGGCCGACGGAATTTATTATTTAATTATGCGA
>VHZZ01008889.1:18637-33641 GCA_009801015.1 Silene noctiflora
CAACTGATAATAATACAAAAGTATACCCTTTGATCCTTTTAGAGATTTAAATGTTATTGCACTAACTGTATAGGACACCAGCCCCAACAAAAACCTCCCAGCCGGCTGTGGACCGACAGCCGGCCCACCGGCTGGGAGAACACCCAAACCCACAAATTCCAACTTGGAAGTAGAAACCTCCCAGTCGGCAGTAGACTGGCAGCCGGTCCACTTGCTGGGTATACCTGGAATTTGAAAAATGAACACAACTTACATACTACTCCCAGCCGGCCTGTGGACTGGCAGTAGCCGGTCCACCGGCTGGGGCACACCCAACCACAAAAATGAAATATTCGAAACAAAATGTTCCCAACCGGTCCACCGGCTGGGGACACCTGTATACGAATTTTAGCCAATTTTCCATACAACACATATTCAAGCTTAAATTCTAACATACGCATGAGACGAAAATACGTTCAACGCGTAAATTCAGCACGTATAACAACCCAACAATCCAATATACTCCTTTTTCATAACTAAACCATCACAATAACCCAATTCTTAGCATAATAAACTCAATGCATACAAAAGATGGCATGTTTGTCAAATTAGTCACCAAACTAAGTCAAATATTCTTCATTGACATAATATAAACACCATAATACATGAATTGAACAAGGAATATGATAAAACATGTAAATGTGTCAACTTTAACTTATAAACACCAAAATTTAACACAATTAAACACATAAACCAAATGTAATGTCGAATAACCTATAACCGTTACCTTATGCTTCCTAGTCTTTGAGATGATCTTTAACAAAGTAGCTACCGTCCTCCGGGTCTTCAAAATTTTCACCTAAACACAAAATTTAGAAGGATAAATGTAGAATCCACCCCTTCGGTACATCTAGGGTTTCGAAAATTGGAAGAAAAGGAAAAAGGTGTTGCCTTTCTTACTTATAAAGATGGAGAACGAGATGAGGAGAAAAATGGCGCGAAAATCAAGAGATTTGGCTGAGAGACGAAGAAGTTATGAAGGTTTTGGTGTTGAAGGAGAAGAAGAGCAACAATGGTGTCTGTTTGAGTGGAGTTTGCTGAGAAATAGAGTGAAGAAGAAAGGTTTGAGGGTTTTGTGAGGGTTGAGTGGAAAAATGGTAACACATGGCCCATTAACATGTCTAGGCCCAAAACAACTCAAAATGAGTCGGAAAGACATAAAATACGTCTTAAGGCTACTATACACTCAAGACGGAACATAATATTATATTTATAAATATTACACTCAAAAATATATTTTATCCAAAAATAAGATTTGAATATAATTTGCTCTAATTAAATTATTAAAATAATTTTAAGACCGTAAACGAAAATTACGGGTGTTACAATCTTCCCACCTTTTAAAAGTTTCATCCTCGAAACTTGAAAGTAGAAAAAGAAAAGTTGTAAGAGCAAGGTCGGTTTTCAAAATTGAAAACTAATTCATTTCCAAGAATTAAGTTCGAAATTCATCCAAAACATTTAGAAAGAGTTTCAAAAGTATAAGTCCCCTTTCATGGAACGACAAAACTCTTGTTGTGCACACAAGAGCACTAGCATTCCATGTCGAAGACAAATTTAAAATACCAAATCATACGTCGATAGGCGTAGGACAAGTTATTAGACGTTTCTGATAACGAGTCCTGACGACAAATCAATGTCAAAACCAAATGAAAATTGATAATAGCTTACAATTTCTTTCGAAAACCATCTTGAAAGCTCAAAGGTTCGTTCATCAAACTCCAAAAGAAGTTAACTCTTTGAAAATATAACGTTAGAATTTGATAAAGAACCAAAAACTTGTTAGAAATCGTGCAGAATGAAAAACAAGTCGGGAAAAATAATTATAAGTCAAGAAAAAAAAGTCTATACCCAAGCACACAAAAGAGCTAAACCAGATTTCTAGGAGTAAAGGGTCACGACAAGGTCGACAAAAGATTGACAATCAAGAAGATTCGATGGCTACTAGCCTCAAATATAAAGGAGAAACATGACCAAATAGTAAGAGGGAAATGAACAGTAGGGCTCATGGTTAAGAGGAGGGTAACAACTATGAAACATAGGAACAACACGCACTCAAATCCCAAGTAGCAAGGTCATCTTCCAAGCTTATGAGTTAGTCCACAACAGAAAGTAGTTCACCGTGCTTCCATTGTGCACTCTGATCAAAACACTCCCTCTAACTTCACTAGCACTACTCAAGATCAAAACTACACTCACTCACACCCAACAAGAGTCAACTATAAGCCTCTCCATAGGGTAAGACTCTCATACAAGGTTCCGAACTCGAAGTATTACGAGCTTCCTAGCATGCCAAACGAAGTCTCGCTATACACTCGCAACTATAAAAGATTTCACTCTCCTAAACCATAATCACCATCAACTAAAAAGATACTTAGGTTTGTCATCAATCATTACTCTACTAAACTTAACTCATATTTCACTAACATCACCTAGCAACATTTCTCATCATCCAACCACCAAACCTTAAGGTTGCACCAATGGAAAAATACAAAGTGACATTTCTACCAAGCATGGGGCTACGAGATACCTACTAGAACACTCATGAAAGCTGCATTAACCTTATGATCAACTAAGGTCTCCGAGTAAAACTTACGTCACCAAACTCTCAATCACCAAAACCATTAAGAGACTACACTACCACTACCAAAGGTAAACTAACTAAATCTAGCTCTCACTTCACCAGGTCAAAAGCAACTCAGACTCTCTTGCCTAATATAGGTAAATTCAAAGCTATCAAATGCTCAAAACATACTCTACTGTTCCGCAACATAGCTAAAGAGGGGTCCAGTCTACAAAAGAGTAAAGGATAACAACAGGGCAAGGAACGGTAAGAATTTYCAAGGCAAGTGAGACACGATAGGAATGAGGCTCAAGGGAATGAACTTCAAGAGTAACGGGCTAAGAGTACATAGACACTTATTGGAATCAGGAGGATACATGAGGCAGAGAGAAGATCGACAGATTTACGCGTAAGGGCAAGATCCAACGAGAAAAGCAAAGACGAAGACGAAAGAGAAATGACGCAAGGAAGGGTCAAGGTTTAACTTACACACTTCATAAAGCTTAGGGGTCTCTACCACAAGGTTACAACTCCTAAGTTCCTAGGCATAGTCATAGAATAAACACTATGGTACTCAGGTAAGGTGGTTCACGCTCAAGAAAGTCCTTTGCAATAAAAATGATTTATAGTTTCGTTTACCAATAGTATGGGACAAAACACTTTCAAATAAAAGTACTTGATAAAATCTTTACACTTTAAAATAAAAGTTTTATCCATATTATTTATATTCTAGTCAAAATATTACAATTCCAAGTTTATCGAAATTATATACATCGACGACAAGATTCACTTCGATGAAAATGAAAATTGCAATGAAAAGATGAAAATCTATTAAAAATACATTATAATCATCAACTCCAAACTTAAAGTATCAACAACCTTCTCATTTTAAAAAGGATGCTTTTTTTTTTAAAGAAAAGAGTTTGTTTGTTAACCTATTCTTTTAGACGGTAAGGGATCACTCACAAGGTAGCTCTTCCCCAGATTACCAAACTATCGGTTCCCAAAACACTCCAATAGTCAATCATAAGCTCTCTCATGTAACTCAATCTTATGCAACCGACTCCACTATTAAGTCGTTCTCAACTCAATTAGTGTCAAGGGCTAACCAAGATCAAATTATAACACCAATCCATACATAGTTCTCAATATCCCAAAGTATTTCCTTTAAATCTCACATCTATGAACTTTTAGTCCACATCTAATCCTCAAGTAACCATGTTCAACCCAACAACTTTCAAATCCAAAATATGATTAACAAAATTAAGTTTCATAACCCAAGTGTCATACACGCATCACACCCTAGATGAAGTATTTCACCAACCAATCACACTCACATTTAGTCAAGCCACTAGGAATTAGAATCACCAAGGTATGTCTTGCCACACTACTCGAGCCTTCCTAACAATACGCCCACTCAAAACAACGATTAAAAGTCAAACCACACAACTCTCTCAAAAGCCAACACTACTCGACCAAGGTTTACATTCCACCAAAAGAAAAGGAGGGTTCCTCCAAAGCATCACGGGAAGAAAAGCAAGAAACAAAAGAATAAGTCAGGAGGGTAGAGTAGCTTCCAAGGTAGAACCACAAGAGTTATAAATAAGGATAATCGTCAAGAGGTAGGAAGGAAGGAAAAATTGATCAAGGACGGAAAACACACCCGAATCGATACGGGGATGGGCAACGGCTTCGGCTTGACTCAAGGCATAGATGATCTCTTCTAGCCTAGCTTCCGGAGCATGAGGAGGAACAGGAGCATTCTTTCTCTAGGGGCAACTCTTGATAAGTGTCTGGGCTTCTTGCATTTGTAGAACGCCAACGGCCTTCCAAAGCATCTGACTCCCGGATGATAGGCTTGCTTGCAATGGAAACACTTGCGAGTCTCTGCAGGGGCGATGCTTGATGGAGAAGCTTGTCCACTCGGCACGTGGCTATTTGACTCTTGTCTTCCTGGCATGGACTTCCTCTTGTTAGCGGATGACGAAGATGAGGGCATGAAAGGTCTCTTGTCGCGGCGGTTGTGTCGAGTATGAACATGAGGATCGGCATTCCGTTGATTTTGAAGTATTTGAGTAAGATCTTGCATGATGACGTTCTCCACTTGGGTTGGTCGTACCATCTTCTTAAGGCATACGATCAAACAAGTTAGAACCTATCACATAACACAAACAAATAGACTACCAACTTAGGTCCTTAGTTCTACCCATCTCTCATTCATTATTTCAACATCAAGTAATGTTTTAAAGGTTTAGGAACACGTGTGTGGGTCGGGAGCATTAACGCTCTGATACCAATTATGAACCCCCGCTATAAACGTAACGTAAACAATTGAAATCGCAGTGAAAAATACGAGGTTCTTAAAACTTTTTAACGTAGAAATGGTTTGTAATAAAGCGCGGGTTCAAAGTACAAACAAGCGGAAATAAAAAGTACGGAAGTACTAATACAAGAGTGTTTGGGGAAAAGATATCCCACGAATATAACAAAATACGGCGGGTAAGTCTAGCAACTACAAACTAGGTCCAAGGTACAATGCTCGCTAGCCCACCCTATATAAGCTTCCACGAACCTGTCATTCATGTAAACATGAATGCCACAGTCAGTGGGGAGTAACTCAGGGTTCTCCCAGCCATATTACATTGAAATAAACATAAGTAAGCACTTTAAACATATAAAGCATACATTATAGTTACGATAAACATAAGCATATGATGAGATAAAAGTTCTATAGCATGTGATAAGCATGTGAAAACACAAGGATCAAAGGCATATGAAACATTCATATATGACAATGCGACTAACCATTACAAATGACGTCGCAATTATAAACCAACATAGATGTCACACATCATAGATATAAAGAGGCCAACATCATAGTACATGTGAGTGAAAACCGAAGCCATTACTTTGGAAATCTTTTAGCAAACAAGCACGGGACGTGGCTACTAATGTCACATGCAATAAGAGAAGAAGAGATGGGGTGGACACTCGCGTGGAGAATATGTGAGGCGGAGGCCTCTATTTATACTAATCATGAGGTGGGAGTTTTGGAAAGACTAAAATACGGACAGAATACAGGAAGATCTGGACGCTGATGGAAACAGGCCCACAAAGAGGCGCAGAAGGTTGTGCGCCATCTCCTGAGGCCGTTTCTCCTCCAGCAGGGGAAATTTCCACGTTTTCAGAATTTGGAAAGGTTTTGTTTTCCTTGTTCCGTCAAAATAGAATATTTTCGAAATCTTAAGAATATTTGAGATATTTTAGGATTCTTAAAAATATCCTGACTCATATGTGACGGTTTTTGAGAAAATGAGGACGATTTCTGAAAATGAAGACGTTTTTTGACCAAGACTCCAAATTTACTCTAATTAATGCCAAAACGACCGCATTGGCGCGTAGATGATAATGAAGGGGTTGACACGACTATTTAGGAAATTTTTTGACGTCAAATTAATAGAATTTCGTAATAACGCTTTGTGTATTAAACATGCGGTCCAATCATCACTGAGTGTTTGGTGAGGGGTGCAAAAACGAGGTTTGTACACCTTGAAAAGTCGTGCCTCTTATTTTGCAATTAATTTTAATAATTACATTATTAGGTAATAGTGCTTGGATACGTTCTTATACGTTGAATTGTGTGAACATCAATAGAACAATCAACACTTTCTTATTAACGTAAGATAGTCAATTATTTAGCGATACCTAATTTGAGTTACAACTAGAGTTAGTTGTACGAGTTGGGGTGATAATTTTGTAATTCGTTGCAAGGTACTAAAATTATTAATCGAGAATAGAGGTCATAGGTTTCGACTTGTGAAACTGAATCACTTTAAAATCCCGTGTGTCGTTTCCATCTTTCGTTTTTTCAGCTTTTGATTTTTCACGTTATTAGTAATTAATCAATTGATTGGAATTTAATCAATAAAATTTTATTAATTAATTAATATACCACGTTATATACGGATAATCGAAAAAGATTACATACTCAATTCACCCCCCCCCCCCCCTCTCTTGAGTATTTCGGATCCATAGGCTCTACATACATACACATAAAATTCGTAAATTGACTCGTCCCACCCTTCTAAAATGAAGGTTATGACCTCGTAACCAAGCTTATACCTGATAAAAAAGATGTGGATAACGCTCTTTCATAGCATTCTCCGCTTCCCATGTTGCTTCTTCCACCTTGTGATTTTACCACAACACTTTACCAAGGCGATCTCTCCATTCCTAGTCTTCCATACCTTCCGATCTAGAATTTCTTTAGGCGTCTCCACGTAAGTCAATCCCCCATCTAACTACATCGTCTCCGCCTTAAGTATATGGAGGATCACTCACATACTTTATCAATTGGGACATGTGAAACATATTATGCACACGATCAAGAGCCGGTGGAAGTGTCAAACGGTAAGCCACCTCCCTAAACCTAGCCAAAATATCATACAGACCGGATGAAATTTTGACTTGGCTTGCCTTTATTCCCAAAACGCAATATTTCCCGCATCGGAAAACCTTAAGCAACACCTTGTCCCAAACAGTAAACTCTATGTCACTTCTCCTCAAATTGGCATAACTCTTTTGCCTATCTTGTGCTGTCTTCATCTTCTCTCGAATAACATATACTTGATGAACCATATCTTGAATCATTTGAGGTCCCACCATTATGGCCTCGGCACCATCATTCCAACATACCGGACTTTGGCAGTTCCTCCCATATAGAGCCTCAAAAGGAGTCATCCCAATACTTTCATGGTACTATTGTTGTACGAAAAATCGATCTAGTCTAGCCTAGCTTTCCATGTACCCACCAAATTCCATGGCACACGCTCTTAGCATATCTTCTAGGGTTTGAATGTTTCTCTCTGTTTGGCCATACATTGTCGGGTAAAACGTCGTACTCGTCTTCAGCTGGATTTCCAAGGAGTCTTGCAATTCTTGCCAAGATCTCAAGATAAACCTTGCATCACAGTCGGACACTATATACTTAGGTACCCCATGCAATTTCATGACATTCTTCCAATATGCATTAGCTAATTACACCTTTTTCCATGTATCTTTCATTGGCATAATGTGTGCCGGCTTGGTAAGACTATCCACAATAATCCAAACCATATTATTAACCCTTGGTGTCTTGAAATAGACTCTCATTTCAACTCCGGTACTCTCAATGGTTGAACTTTTCCCTGAGGTCTCTTACGCAGACCCTTCATTCTTTGACATGTCAAACACTTCACCACAAATTCCGCTGCTTCCCTTTTCATATTTGGCCACCAAAACGTCTTCTTGAGATTATTATACAATTTATCACCTCCCGGATGCACGGAATAAGAAGTACAATGAGCATCCTCAAAGATCTTCCTCTTGAGTTCCTCCACATTAGGTATACACCATGTCTCTTCAAACCTCAAGCTACCATCCTCAGGCAATACAAACCTTGATGCTTTTGTAGATACCAAGTATCTGCACCTTCCGAAAAACACCAGATGATGATCGCACTATAACATGTCTTCATATACATGCATGGATTGGCTATATATGAGATGGTGGAATGCGTTACTCGATATGAAAAATGATGTCAAAAATGGTTTTCTAACTTCATTTGCATTAAAACAACACTATTTAGAGTTAAAACCGACTCCGGGCCCAAAACCGACCCTGAAACCCGCAACCCGAGTCAACTCGAGTCTCGAGCATGGAAAATAATTCCTAACTATTTTTGTCACGTCATTTGCATTAAAATAACAATATTTATAGTTAAAACCGACTTCGAGCCCCAAAATCGACTCTGAAACCCACAACCCGAGTCAATCCAAGTCAACCCGAGTCAAGCATGCAAAACCTCCCCCAAATAACACCTAAATAGCATTCCAAAACCATCTTACATGACATCATAATAAACACCACAAATTAAACCAACCAAACACTAGATAGAACAAAGGACACGTCCAAAATTGAAAAGGACGGGACCTCTTTGTTGTGCAAGCATGCTCGCACCCCTATTGGCCCCTCCTTGACCAGCAAGTGAACTCAACTGACCTACCACCCTACATTTTTTTTTCTATACCTCACGCGAGAGTCCGCCCCCTAACATCTCCCTTAAAATTCTATACTCGACTTTCCTTAGTCAAAATCGACGCTTGTTTTAGACCTACCGATCCAAAACACAAGCCTTACACATTTTGTTTGGTACCGTCACCATTGCATTTGTTCAACCAATTTGATCAACTGAACATATCTTTCAAACAAAACATTTTCAACATCTTTTCAAAACTAAATCCTTTTTTAAGGAACTCTTTTGAACTTATTTTGATACCGAGTAGTCGCAAAATGAGAAAACTGTATCAATAGTCGTGTACTTCGCAAACATCATAACAAGTAAGTTTGAGGGTGTAAACAACTCACTTATTTCATGTATTTATTGTTTTTATGACATAAAAAACATGAATGATGCATAACACGATCCAAAACAAGGAAGAAAAAAGTCAAAATTTGATTCTTACCTGAGTGAAGGGAGTCATTGTCTCGCACGATGACTCGTGTCCCAATGACCTCTCTGGTTTGAGTCGGGCCGTGTTTGCATTCGTTCATTTTTTGGTTTTTTCTTTCTTTTTCCTTTTATTACGAATTTTCTCATTTTATTTTATTTTATTTCTTTTGATTCGATTTTAACCATCTCTAAAATCGTCCTAGGTTAATCATACCATGTCGGTTAAATCCTAGTTTCGACGATATTTGTTGGTTAATTAAAAATTTATGAATCTTCAAGTAATTTTTGTTTCACCTTTCACTTTTCCTTTTATTTACTTTTCACAAACCATTTTGGTCACATTCATACTCATCCTTGGTTAAATATAAATACCATGTCGGTTTAATCCGAGTACGATGACATATGTCAACCAATTATAAACAAATGAACTTAACATACTTAGTTCATATCAAATTATTTTCTATCTTTATTTAATTTCTTTCAATTTAGCCATAATGGATATCACCCTTGGTTAACATAAATACTATGTCGATTTAATTCGAGTACGGTGATAAAATGGCTAAGCATACACGATTTATACTTTCACTTGTAAATTAAACTATTCAAACATGCAAATTCGAACTCAAAAGAAAGTATTACTAATACAATAGTAATTACACTGAGTCATGTAATCAATATTCGAAAATACGCAACACAAACGCGTTTTTGCAACTTTTCAAAAACCAGGAGGCATCTCTTGGATCGCCTACTGGCTCGTGCCCCAAGAGCGTGCCAGATCCCTCTATTATTCCTTATTTTAGAACTCAATTAAAAGGATTCCTGATTACGGACAAATCCGAATGCGTCAAGGAACAAATTAGTGAGCAAACACTATTACACATTTCAACACTTTATTTTCCACTTTTTTCTATTAAATTCTATTTTTATTGCATAATTCATTATTTTGAATAACAAATGGATCATGTTAAGCTCCATAACCCAAACTTGGTAAATGGATGTTTAATTTCCGCTTCACATATAAAGCAACCTAATCTTAATTTCGATACGAATTTCTTGGTGCATGCATAAAAGAACTGACTTAGTCGAATTGACATGTTAGGTTAAACTAATGGACGCGCATTCATGCATTTAACCCATTTTATCAACTTTTGCATTTAACAACCGCGATCGATTAGTAGAGGGCGCTATGCGGGCGGGATCGGGTGTTCGATTAAAGAGCTTCCTAATACGTACTCTCACCGTTACTCAGAACCTTTGGATAGTGGATGACCTTATCCATGGCAATATGAGAGTCATTATAGGCATACAATGCTAAAGGGGGGCGAGTCCTTACCTTTAGTATCTGTGTCAAGCACTGCTTCATGCTTTGTTTGACCAAGGTATAATGTGGATCTAGAAAGCTGTTCAAGCACTCCACTATTGCTTAGTGGCGACTCCGAACATCTTTTCACTCGTTTCGAGACCTTTATCGAGACAAAACCGACCAATTTAAAGCGATCTGGTCAAAGCACCTACGTCCCCAAACGTTGCTTTAGACCAGCGCATGTCCACAGATTGGCGCGCAGGTTTTATATTCATAAATTGGCGACTCTGCTGGGGAAAACTACGACACTTGTGTCTTTGTGATCATTAGAGGTGAAACTCGAACGAGGTCGTGGTTAAAGTGCAATATTTTATATTATGGTCATTAGCCGGGTTCTTTGTCCGGGCCCATAGCCTAACCTTTATCGACAAATTGGCTCGTCTCGTCGGCGTGAGTTTACTCATCCCCGTGTTTCAATTCCTAATTGCGCCAAGCATACTTTGGACGTTACATTCTTTTGTTCCATGAAAGAGCTTTCACTTCCTACGTGAACGTGGCTTAGGGCGGCAACGCGGAAACCTTACGTATTTTGTTTGGTTTGGCATCCCTCTCATAGATCGTGGATTGATCGCTTGGTGTGTAACCACCCTTATCAAACTAAAACCCGCGTCAGCATTGAACATAATATAATGAACTGTGATTTCTTACGTGCTATGTGATCCTAGTTTATTCCGTGTCAATATTCAAAACACCTCAAACCGTTTTTACGTCGTTGTAGTGACGATTTCTATCCTCGATTTTTAAAGCATTTCAAAACCTTTTTACGTCGTCGTAATGACGATTTCAATCCTCAATTTTCAAAATAGAAATGCATTTTCCCAAGCTGTCCTATACATAGTTATGCTTGGTTATGAATAGTGAAACGAGTCCGGACTTACTTACGGGATCAGAACACAAACGTTGAGTTTCGCCTTATATCTCGACCTTACGAGAAACCATAATGGGAGAATGTATAAGTAGTAACAGCGTCATATGTGGAGACATCCATAGTAATCAGGAGAGTGTGGTTAGACCGGAAACCTACCATTATGGATCCTATTAAGCGATTTATGAGAACACTAGTGATGTTGAGTGATGAACTTCGGGACGAAGTTCTCTTTTAGGTGGAGTGAATGTAACAATAATGAGGAAAATATGCATGATATGTGTACAATTATGAGAGTGTACCTAGTAAGGATCACAAGAATGAGTCAAGTGAGGGAGATAAGAGCGTAAGTGGAACGAGGAGGGTAAGTGTTTGGGAAAGTGAAAGACCAGAAAGTTGGTAACGAAACGGGAAGAGAGGAGAGGGAGATGGGCGAATTTCGGGGACGAAGTTTATTTTAAGGAGGGAAGATTGTAATACCAGGATATTTTAGTACCGGTACGGGAACATTGGAATGCGTGAGAGGTCCACCGAACTTGATAAGGAACCACCCGAGAGTAGAGTATAGCCCTAGACGAGACCAAGTGGAACCTTGAATAGATTAAGTGAAGTTACAATGTACCGAGTAGAACCTCGGTGGTCCTTGTGTAGCTGACAGTCAGCCGAGTACGGGTAGTACTCGACCGAGTGAGTGGCACTCGGCCGTGTACGGTGGTACTCGACCGATTGGAGGGCACTCGGCCGAGTGGACTCATCACTCGACCGAGTGCAGCTGTACTGTACCCGATAAACTTAATCTCGTGAACCTTATTCCACCTAACCCTAATCATTTTATCCTTTCTTCTTATCACTCTAAACTCTCTCCCTTATCTATAAAACTTCTCAAATAACACTTCCAAGGGATTCAATCTTGCTTTAGAGGATTGTTCACCCTACCCTTTCTTCCTTTCATCTAAGTAAGTAAGATCTATCCTTTTCTAATGTTTTAGAACCCTAACTTTTTGGGGTTTTGTTATGAGTAATTAATTAGTAATTAGTATGTCTAATATGGGTAATTAGTGGGTAATAATATGGGGTTTTGTATTGTATAATAGTGTAGGATGTATTGTGATAGTATTATATGACTTGTATAGGACGATACGGTTTCATGAGACGGGATTGTGTCGGATTCGAGTAGCTTATGAAGATTGCTAAAAGGCAGGTTAATCCTACTCAGTTTCAATAATATGAATGTTGTATATGTTGTTGTTGATGTTGTAATAGACTCACATGAATGAAGCATTTGCATTATAACATGCTTAGTGGTTAATTGCATCATTAAGGGGATAATCATGATGGTTTGGTCATATTATGACATGTATGTGGAAATGTGTATTAGTCTCTTATGTTGGCATAATCGTATCATATCCTGATGATTGGATAATTGATGGATAATCTCATATTGTGGGTGGAAATGCACTATAACATGAAAATGAGCAATTGTTGATATAAGTATGTTTGGCCTGTTAAGATTCATAATCCATGAGATGGTTTCATAATTGGCATATTGTGTTGTATTTTGCGATATATGTGATTGTGGTGGATGTTAGAGGTTGTTGGTGGAGTTGTGGCGGTGATACTTGTTATGTTGGAGATGTAAAGCGGTTGGGAGACCGTCTTACACTAGGGTTTCCTCTTGGAGTTTCCCACTCCAAGGGGGATGTGCACATTAATGGCTTGAGTTATTGAGGAACACGTGAGGTTGAGTCATGTTGTCTGGCAGGGGATACGAGTCTCTGTGGGGCCCGGTACCACCAGTGTGTTCGGAGTACCTTTTTTACGGTCTGCGGTCCGGCTGTTTTGGTGGGCGGTGTTGTGGTGCCGTCACCGGGTTGTGAGTACGTTTGGGTGTGTTCTGGTATCGGTGTTATGAGGTGGAACCGAGTATCATTCATATATTTGTCGTGTTGCATAATCATATTTCATATGCCGTGTCTTATATGTTTATATTATTGAAACTGACCGTTTGTGTCTATGTGTAAATTGTCACCTATTTCTGGGGTGGCCTGTATTGATCCATATGATATTTCCGATCATATGGAAAGCAAGTTATGTACAGGTTGATATGGTGTCACGCGGGAGACGAGACGAGCCTCGGACTTGGAGTCGAGTTGAGTAGACGACATAGTTGTTAGCTGAGTTGTAATAGTAGAATCCACTTGTTATTTATCTATCATGTATGTAATCACTGAATAGCTTATTGTTAGTATAGACCATACATTAGACACTCTAATATAAAATGAAATTACATTAATTTTATTTTATGTGATCTAAAAACACATGCATGCAAGAATTAACTATAAAGAGATGTTATAAAACCATCTTAAGATGAATGTTACTTACATTGCTTTTTAAGGCAATTTGGGCACAACTCAAGGTCACCTACCTTGATGTTGTTCTTGAGCTAATGTTGTGGATGAACCTCCAAGACTTYAACCTAGAAGTCCTCCTTTTGATAGCACCCAAAACTATCCCAAATTCCTACAAATTTATTAACTAGATAAAGTTTGTAGGATGTTTGTATAATACTACTAATATTATTACCTTAATAATATTAATTGGTGTATATTATTTTKTGAATTATGATGAGGTTTTGATGATCAACTAATTGATCAATTTTTGATGATAAAGAAGGAAAAACAACTCCTTTTTTTCTCTTAAAACCCGGCCAAAAGAACAATAAATGGATTTTTTTTTCTCAAATTTTTCCAATCCTTTACATGTGTGTATCTTGGTCTATTTATAGTGGAGTGAAATGTAAACAATTCATCACTATAACATTTTGTAGTGGATACATACCAACCCACTAAAAAAAAGGTAATGTTAGGTGGATTAATCAAAATGKACTTAAATCGGTCCATTTCGATTTCCGACATTTGTCCTACAAATGCTTATAAGACTTATATTTAATTATCTTATATAATTAAATATTAATTTGATTATTTAACACTTAAACAATATAAATTAACAAACAATGAACACTTAACTATTAAGGGACATTTTACCATTTTATCAATATAAAATATGTCCTATAATTAATTATTAGTTAACCAGTTTAGACCCGTGTAAAATTGCACGGGAATGTGTAAAAAATATACATAAATAGATTTTAAATTTTAATTACAACATTGTGTTTTAAATATACATCATCTTATATAAAAGCTACATGTTAAACTGAAATCTTATATAAATGTTTCACATTATTGACAAAATTATGCACTCAAAAATCATTTTATATTGTAAATTTAACGATGATGTTTATATAAGATGATCGTTTAGAGAAATTCTATAATGAATACACTAATCATCATAATAAAGTTATCGCACTTAAAAGGAATACTTTGAACCCCAACCATGGACATTTTTGGGTTGATTTCAAATAAAATTAATCTCATTATCTCATTTAAAATAAGATAAATCGTTGTGCACTTAAGTTAAAATCTCCGACATGAGTAGGAGTATGACTCATAATGAAACTTTCTTCATAAAACTAATGAATGGATAATTAGACAATTCAATATTTATCTAATCATAATAAATTACACATTCTTAAAATGAGATCTATACATATGAGATTTATAAGGAACTCCTTCCGACTACCACCTCCCTTTTAAGTCCGCATTGGCTTTTTGTTCTCGTGCTGGT
>VHZZ01008889.1:37301-50704 GCA_009801015.1 Silene noctiflora
TTTACGTTGATCAACTGACAAATAAATAATCCCTGAAATTCCTTTTATGAGATTTATTTTGTAGACGCACTATTGAGGAGGACACTACTCCAACACTTATTTATGTTAATTGTTTCATAATTGCAACTCCGATTCACCGCCTCGGGAAACCGAGATGATAACATCCTCCCATTGTCTTGGCCGGGAAAGAAGGGAGTGTTATCAAGCGGGTAATTGGTGGTTCAAAGAGCGTGAGGCGATGAAGGAGTACTACAAAGGAGAGGGAGCGGATTCTATTCCATGGACCAATTTCAAAGCGGAGATGTGCGATGAGTTCATACTGGAGCACATTCGATGAAAGCTTCGGGCGGAATTTGACAACTTCACTATAACCAAAGGGATGACCGTCCAAGAGTACTAAGTTCGATTCAATGAGCTTGTAACCTATGTGGAGGATCTACATCTTAGTCCCAACTCTTGGTCCTAATGTTCGAGAAGGGCCTCACCATGAAGTTTCTTGCGAAACTCCCCGCGGGAGTGTTAGTGGACTTGAAGGATATGTATGCAAGGGTCGGAAATGCCGAGCGATTGGTTAACATGACCAAAGAAGCAAAGGAGAAGGTCGGGGAAAAGAGAAAGACCGAGAGTGAAGGTGGCGGTGGACATCAAAAGAAGTTTAGCTATCACCAATAAAAGTCTCAAGGTAGTGGACCCAATGGGGGAGGATATTTTAGATCAAGTGAAAATAGAGGGAGAGCTATGAGCGAGGGAGGAGGCTTGCGGTTCTTCAATTGTGGTGGCATCGGTCATAAGAGGAGCGAATTCACTAGCGATGCCGGAAGGGAACCCAATATGGGGTATGGGCAAGGAAGTTCCTTGCAAACTCCCTCCCAAGGTATGACGAGCAACCGAAATTCCGGATCTTGGGGCAACAACCACAACTCCAACTCCAATTACATTGGCGGCCGTGGAAGGGAGGCTACAATCGAGGAGCCCAATCCCAAAGGACCAACTATAATGTAAGTCAAGCTATGGAGACTAGACCGACTACCTCGGCTAGCACGGTTCAAGGGTTGGCAAAGTCTAGCGGGGAGCTCTTCACTATGGGGAAGAAGAATGCCGAGGAGGATGCCCATGTTGTCTCCGGTAATTTTCTTATTAATTCTCAACCTTGTTTGATTCGGGAGCCTCTCATTCTTTTGTGTCTAGGAACCATGTATTGACCCTAGGTTTGGGGGCAGGTGAGTCGGTGAAAGATGATGTGTCTTTGCCTTCGAGTGAATCAATCGTATGTTCAAAATTGTATAAAGGAGTTTCAGTTATGATCGGGGGAGTGAATATCTCGGTCGACCTTTTTGAATTTCCTTTGGAGGGGTTTGAAGTAATATTGGGAATAGATTGGCAAGGTAAGCATAGGGCCAATTTAGATTGTCATCAAAAGAAACTTGCTTTGAAAGGACCTAGGGGTGTTAGGGTGTCATACAAAGGATACTTAGTCAAGACCAAGGTAAAACTCATTTTAGTGATGACATTGAAGTCGTATTTGAAGAAGGGTTGCCCAATGATCTTGTGTCATGTTTGGGACACGAGTGTGGAGACACCACAAGCTCAAGACATTCTGGTGGTTGGGGAGTTTGCGGATGTATTTCCGAAGGAGTTGCTTGGATTACCTCCTTAAAGTGAAGTGGAGTTTAGCGTGGACTTGAAACCGAGGGCAGGGCCAATCTCTAAGGCCTCGTACCGAATGGGTCCAAAAGAGTTAGACGAATTGAAGAAGCAACTCTGTGAATTGGCGGACAAAGGGTATATTAGGCCGAGTGTGTCACCATGGGAAGCACCAGTGCTATTTGTGAAGAAGAAAGACGGGAGTTTGAGGTTGTTTATTGACTACCGAAAGTTGAACAACGTCACAATCAAGAACAAGTACCCTTTACCGAGGATTGACGACTTGTTCGACCAACTAAGTGGAGCCGGTTTGTTTTCGAAGATTGATTTCAGGTCGGGCTACCACCAATTGAAGATTAAGGACAAAGACATACCAAAGACCGCTTTTAGGTTGAGGTATAGGCACTATGAATTCGTAGTGATGCCTTTCGGGTTGACTAACTCCCCGGACGTGTTTATGGATCTCATGAATAGGGTGTTTAGTCTATTATTGGATAAGTTCGTGGTGGTGTTCATTCATGACATCTTGGTGTACTCGAAGAATATGGAGGAGCACGAGGAGCACTTGAGAGCCGTGTTTCAAACCTTGAGGGATCACCAATTATATGCAAAACTTAGTAAGTGCGAGTTTTGGTTAGAAAAGGTGGCTTTCTAGGGCATGTGGTGTCGAAAGAAGGGGTATCCGTTGACCCATCCAAGATTTAAGCAGTGTCCAAGTGGGAGGCACCAAAGACCGTGGCGGAGATTTGAAGCTTCCTTGGTTTAGCCAGATATTACCGGAGATTTGTAAAGGATTTCTCGAAGATTTATAGGCCTTTCATGACATTAATAAGGAAGGAGAACCGTTTTAAATGGGACGGGAGTTGTGTGACAGCTCTCTTGACCCTAAAAGAGCGCCTAACCACGGCCCCGATCCTAGCCTTGCTGGAGGGGAGTGATAACTTTGAAGTCTACACCGATACTTCCAAGAATGATTTGGGATGTGTACTTATGAAAAATGGGAAGGTGATAGCCTATGCATCGCGAAAATTGAAGCCATATGAAGAGAATTACCCAACGCACGACCTAGAGCTAGGATCCGTTGCATTTGCCTTGAAAATATGGAGGAATTACCTTTATGGAGCAACCATTAAGGTGTTTTCCGATCAGAAAAGCTTAAAGTATATCTACACCCAAAAGGAGTTGAATATGAGGCAAAGGAGCTGGATAGAGCTCATTGGAGACTATGACATGGAGATTGTGTGCCATGAGGGGAAGACCAATGTGGTGGCCGATGCTTTGAGTAGGAAGTCGGTACACTCTTTTATGTATCGCCTTGTCAATGATGCGACTCAAGGAGGAAGTAGACAAAATGGGTATTCACATGATACAGAAAGGGGATTCAATTGGAGACTTAACTCTAGAGCCCGAATTGTATGAAGAGATCCGAGTAAAGAAAGGGACCGATAAAAAAAATTAAGAGTGGAAGGGGGCCTTGGAAAGAGGAGAAGTGCCAAGGTTTGAGTTGCATGGGGATGGAAGCCTTAGATTCAAGGGAAGATAGTGTGTGGCAAAGGATCATAGAACACCATACTCGGTGCATCCGGGTGGTGACAAGCTATAAAAGGATTTGAAAAAGACCTTTTGGTGGTCTAACATGAAGAGGGAAGTAGCAGAATTCGTGGCCAAATGTTTGACATGCCAAAGAATCAAAAGAGAGCACAAGAGGCCACAAGGCAAGGTGCAACCTCTTGATGTACCGGAATGGAAGTGGGAGTCCATATCAATGGATTTCATTGTAGGGTTACCTAGAACTCGAAAGGGGGATAATATGATATGGGTGATCGTGGATAAGTTAACCAAGTCGGCACACTTCATACTGATGAAGGATACTTGAAACAAGTTGGAGCTAGCAAATGCATACCGAAAGAATGTAGTGAAACTTCATTGAATTCCCAAGGACATCGTGTCGGTCCGTGACTCTAGGTTCATTTTTAGGTTTTGGGAAGAATTGCAAAACTCGTTGGGTACCAAGTTGAAGATGAGTACGACGTTCCACCCGGCAACGGATAGAAAAACCAAGAGGACTATCCAAACCCTTGAAGACATATTGAGAGCGTCTGTAATGGCGTTTGGGAGCACTTGGGAAGAGAGAATAGACTTGATCGAATTCTCATACAACAATAGCTATCAAGCAAGTATAGGCATGGCTTCATTTAAGGCCTTGTATGGGAGGAAATGTTGAAGTCCAATATGTTGGGATGATATAACTAAGGCCTTCTTGTTGGGACTTCAAATGATCCAAGACATGACTGACCAAGTGCATGTGATCCGGGAAAAGATGAGGGCATCCCAAGATAGGTAAAAGAGTTATGCCGATTTGAGGAGGAGTGACATCGAGTTCGAGGTGGGTGACAAGGTATTGCTTAAAGTGTCTCCAATGAGAGGAGTGATGAGATTTGGGAAGAGAGGTAAATTGAGATAAAAGTTCATAGGACCTTATAAAATCTTGGATAGATTCGGGGAAGTAGCATACCGTTTAGCTCTTCCCTTGATACTTGACCATGTTCACAACGTCTTCCGCATATCTGAATTACATAAGTATGTTAGCGATCCTTCCCATGTGTTAGAAGCGGAAATAATCGAGTTGGACGATGCCTTGGCGTATGTAGAAATTCCTAAAGAGATATTGGATCTGAAAGTGAGAAAGACGAGGCATGGAGAGACGGTATTGGTAAAGATCTTGTGGTCCAACCACCAAGTCGAGGAGGCCACTTGGGAGGCCGAAGAAGCTACGAAGGATCATTAACCTCACCTTTTCGACCAGGTAACGAGTTCGGTTACGAGGTCGTAACTTAGTTTCTAGAGGGGTAGGGTGCGTCGCGCAAAGTGCAAGTTCTTATTTTACTCTATTTTTAAGTGACTTGTTAGTAAGTCATATGTCGTCCCGACCCTTGCAAAGTGCCCTAGTGTCTTGGGTAATAAGACCTCTCCTTGGTTGTATAGTCGAGATTTTAGTCGGGATTTTAGAACACCCCGTTTGAGTCTTGTTGAGTCGGTCGAACTTCGAGGACGAAGTTCATTCCAAGGGGAGAAGATTGTAATACTCGAGATTTTTATAAGGCATCACTCGGCCGAGTACACAGAGTACTCGACCGAGTGGATATCACTCGGTCGTGTGGGCCTATCGATTATGGCTATTTTGGGTGTGGGGGTTCCTGTTGACCGAGTAGAGTGCACTCGACCGAGTGCCACCAGCACTCGACCGAGTGCTGTCACTGTCAGTCTTGTACGCGCATTGTGCCTTGTGGACCTAGCTCTCTTTTTGCCATTTTCCTATTCTTTTGACCTCACATTTCTCACCCAACCTAATCCCCCCATCCTCAAAAATCCCCCAAAAACTCTCCCAAACATCATCCTCAAGATTTGCCATAGTTGTGAATATTTGTTCCCCAATCTTTGCCTTTTTAAATTGTTGAGTTGTAAGTATAATTTCCCCCCTCTTTTCTGCTTGTATTAGTTTAGTAAACCCTAATTTTGGGGGTGGTTGTCTTATGGGGTTTAATTAGGGTTTGGTCTAATTAATATGGGGTTTTTTTGGGGAAGGTAAGTGATTATATTAAGCTCAACAACATACAATATTCAAACTAGAGTGCATCCACTCTAGTTAATTACATCTCAAGAGCACATTATCTATCCACTCTTTTGCTCTCCTATTATAAGCTCTAATACTACAACTCTTTACTTGTATCCTCATACGACCTTTGACCTGCTTAACAACAACACAAGGCAAAGGGACAGAACTTTCTATCCTACAACGGTTCCTAGCATTCCATATCTCATACATAAGACTTGCCATTGCTGCCGCAATTATCTTCTTAACAATAAGAGAACGGTGTCTCAGAGACAGCTACCAAGTGATGATCTCCTGATCAGGAATACTATGCTAAAGCCATGCTGCCAATAAAAGTCTACAGTGCCTGCTAAAAGAGCATTGAAAAAAGAGATGGTTCAAAGACTCCTCGGCATCTCCACAGAGCACACAACAGTTATGCTGGATAATAATCATCCTCACTAACCTGTCCTGAGTTAGTAGTTTATTTTGAGCCACTAACTAGATGAAAAAAGAATGCTTAGTTAGAATCATTCTGTTTTGTATCCAAGGGAACCAAGTAACATAATCAGAGGTCTCCTCAAGCCAATTTTACCCCTTCTGCACCCTATACTCTTGACCATAACTAAGCCTGTTAGCATCCTAAAGCAGAGGTTTCAGCTTACTTTTGACCTGTCAAATCATCCTCTAAGCCCAACTAGAATTCACAGTAGGTTGATACTTCTACCAAGTGGTGTGGTTCATATAAATAACATGCACCCATCGAACCCACAGATGATCAGCCTTCTCTACCCACCAGACCATACTTCCCTAACTGAGAAATATTCCACGGATGCAAATTTTTAAGACCCAAACCTCCTTTACTTTTGGGTCTACAAACATGTTGCCAAGCCACCAAACCAGGAGTCTCCTTATTCTCATTCTCATGCAATAAGAAGCTTCTGCACAATGCTTCAATTCTGTTCAACACGGTTTTGGGCAAAATGAAAATACGAGCCCAGTAGTTATACAGAGTACTAAGGACACTCTTAATAAGAACTACTTTGCCTGCATAAGAGAGTTTTTTAGCCCCTAAATGTTGGATCCTCTCAGTAACCTTGTCCACCAAGCATTGACAATAATTAACACCTAATCTTTTGTCCATAATCTTAACACCTAGATACTTTAAGGGTAAACTCCCTTTCTTCATTCCTGATGCCTCTTCAATCCCTTTTAGTATAACATCACCAACACCATTACTATAAAAATGAGACTTAATTTTATTCATTTTAAGCCCTGAAGCAACATAAAATGTCTCAAAAGCCCTTAAAAGAAGAGTAATAGATGCCATGTCCCCTCTACTGAACATTAACAAGTCATCAGCAAAGCACAAATGTGTTAGCCTGAGTTTTGTGCACATGGGATGAAACTTGAACCCCTTAATCATTTACACCACATCAAACATCCTACTCAAATACATCAGACATATTTTAAACAACAAAGGGGAAAGAGGATCCCCCTGTCTCAGGCCCCTTTTTCCTTTAAAAAAACCAAAAATCTTTCCATTTAAAGTTAGTGAATAGGAAGGGGAAGAAACACACTCAATAATGAGTTTAATACTAGCTTCTAGAAAATTCAGAGCAATTAGCATCTCATTCAAAAAGCTCCATTCAATTGAGTCATATGCTTTCTGCAAGTCAGTCTTCATCAGCATCCTAGGGGAGCACTTCTTTCTCTTGTAAAGTTTGATAAGATCTTGACATATAAGTATGTTGCCAACAATGTCTCTGCCTTTAATGAAAGCCCCCTGTGATGGATGAATAATCTCAGGTAAAATATTGCTTAACCAGTTACATAAAACCTTGGCCATACACTTATAGATAACATTGCAGCATGCAATGGGTCTGTACTGCATAACATCTTCAGGAACATTAACTTTTGGAATCAAGGTCAGAATAGTGTTATTTGCCTCTTTCAACACTTTGCCAGTATTAAAGCTATTTCTAATGGCCTCACACACCTCATTGCCCACAATATGCCAAGAGTCTTTAAAGAACTGGCTATTGTACCTATCAGGCCCAGGTGCCTTTGTACCTAGAATGGAAAACATAGCTTCTCTAATTTCAGCATCATTAATACTCTTTCTCAAGGTGGCCCTATTTTTCTCAGTGAGACATTTACCATTTGTAAAAACCCCGTGTGCACTGGAGTAACCTTTTCTGAAAACCCAGAAGACCAATGTAATAGTCTTCAAAAGCCTGCATAATATCCCCAGGAGCAGTACATAACATCCCAGCCTGATTTTTAATTTGATGCACCCTATTAGCTGCCCTTCTTCTCTTGATGCTGTTATGAAAAAAAAGAGGTGTTAGCATCCCCTTGCAGAACCCAAGTTTCCTTAGACTTCTGAGCCAGATACATGTCTCTAGTTTTAGTCAACTTAATAAGATCATGAGCACAATCCCTTTCAGCATGGCAAAGCTCAAAATTCATTGGATCCTCTATCAGTTTATCCTGAAAATGCTTAAGAGATAACTATGTGACTTGAGTAAGGTTCTCAATATCACTACATTGCTCCCTATTCAGCTGCCTGAGACCATTTTTTAAACTCTTTAGTTTCTTCACAACCCTATACATAGGAGTACCATAAATATCCATATTCCAGCCATTTCTCACTATGTTATCAAACTTCTCAGCATGAGCCTACATATTGAAGTATTTAAAAGAGGCCTTCCTTCTACCTTTGTCCTCAACAAAATGAATAATGCAAGGGCAATGATCAAACAAGCCTTCAGGAAGAAAATGTGAAACGGCTTCAGAAAACTTAAGAGGCCAATCATCATTAACAAGTACCATATCCAGTCTACTATAAATCCTATTTCCTTCCTCATGTTTATTATTCCAAATAAAGAAGGCTCTCTTCGCTGGTAATTCATGAAGATTGCAAATAGCCATCATATCTCTCATAGGAGCCATCTCTGACCAACTCACAGGTGCCCCTCCAATCCTCTCATCCATATCAATAATATTATTAAAGTCCCCAAACACCACCCAAGAATCATCAATCCTCAAAGCGTGCTGCTTAAGTGTGGCCCATAAACTATCCCTCTCCTGAAATTTATTAAATCCATATACTAAGGTGAACTAGAAGGACTGCTTCTTCATCACATCAAACACCTTAGAATGAATGCACTGAGCATTGACACTCACCACATCAACTTGAAATATATTGGGGTCCCATAATAACCAAATTCTCCCTCCAGAATGGTGACTGTTGTTAGTGCAAATAGCCCAACCATCACAAATGTTATTCCTCACATTATGCCACTTACTCCCCTTTATTTTAGTTTCTAAAATGATAAATAACCCTATATTATTTTGGTGAATAACCCACCTTATTTCCTTTTGTTTATTAAGGTAATTTATGCCTCTAATATTCCAAAACCCCAAACTACCCATTATCAGAGTGAAAATTAGTGACTCCCAGTTTACCCCTACTTTCATTTCTAACTTTCTGCATAGATAAGGTCAAGGCATCCATGAAATTAATTCCTCTTGGAGTAAACACTCTAGCCTCCCCTGATTCATTTCTTAACATCCTACTCAAGAATCTTCGAGGAATGGACTGTTATCCCACTTTCTCCACAACAAGAGTAACCCCTACTGGTACAGATGGACTCACAGACGGAGTAACCATTTATACAATAGAGGGGCCCTATGTAAGCTTACTCTCTGGTGTTTGATGAGGCTGAGCCACTGGTTTGGGAACAGGAACAGTAGGCTTAGTCTTTGGCTTCCAGACCTGACGAGGTTGATGCCCATATTTCCTACATTGTTCAGTAGAGTAACCCAACCCCTTACAGTTCTCACAAGATAAAGGCAACCAATCATACATGACCTGTATCTTCTGAGTTTTCCTCAATTCATCCACAAAAGTGAGCTCAGTAGGAAAATCCTGCCCAATTTGAACTTCTACCATGATCCGACCATACCCAAGATAAGCCGTATGAGTCGTGGCATTATCACAACACAAGTATTTCCCAACTCGGCTACTTATCTTCTTCAAACAGTAAGTTCCCTAGAATTTAATATCAAGCCCATACAGTTTCATCCAAATAGGAATAGACTTCACATCATTCTTAACCAACTCAGTCTTCTGATGCCATTCCTTAACAATTACAGGTTTATTGTCAAAAAGGATATGACCATTATTCACCACCTCCAACTGTTTTTCCTTAGTTTTGAATCTAACTAAGAAAATCCCATTTGGAAGAAAAGAGATATGGTCTACTCCATAAGCACCCCACACCCGTTTAACAAACCCTGTGATCACACTGGTAGGGGGCTTCGCACCAAGAATATAACCGAAACTAGGAGAGGACCAGTATTGAATCTCACCTGCAACGTCTTTTGTCGATAACTTGAGGACCGATGGTTATGGTTTATCAGAAACCCATTCATCAGCCTCAACGTCCAACACTTGATCCTCTAAAATAACATCCAGTTCCGGTGATTCAAGAGGAGGAAATTGCAAATTGATCGTGCGAGCTGAAATAGGCGATTTTCCTGTATGCTTACTAGTACTAGCTAAAGAAAAGTCAACATGTTTTTGGGATTTTGAATTAAATGAAGAAAAATTAGATGATTTAGACTTACTAATTGATTGAGGACTTTTATTAGGGTTCTTATTCCCAGCCATTGCTAAGAATTTCCCTTTTTAGATTTTTAGAGGTTTTTCTCTCACTAAAATCTCTCTCATCCTTTTCATAGCAACTTTACTGTTGATAATTAATAAGGGGTTAATTAGTAGATTAATTAGTATTATTGTTATTGTAGTATTATGTTGTGATAGTTAGTCATAATTTGTGTAGGAAGAGACTTCATTGAGGAGCCCTTCTAACTTGGTTGTTTGATTATGAAGAATAGTAAGAGGTAGGGTTTTCCTACTTAGTTTTGATAGTATGAATGTCCATTGAGGCATTTGTTATCATGAATTATATAATCTTCACAGTAATTGCATGATAACATGGATATTAGTAGTTAGGTTTTCATGGTATGTTATGAGGTTACTTAATCATGTTGGTATTTTGGTAAGTGGATTGATATCATAACATCACTAGTTGCATTGTAACATAATTATGGGAAAGGCTTGGTGATTTCATGGTTAATTTATGCAAAGCATGTGAATTCTTGTCTTCATGTGGTTTAATTGATACATGGGATTCTTAATTGCCTTGTTTGTATAATTGGTCACTTGTGATGGTTGAAGGTGTTGGATGACGGTAATTGTTGGTGTTTTGTGATCTTTATGGAGACGTAAGACGGTTGGAAAACCGTCTTGCGCTTGAGTCATCTCTTGGAGCTCCCCCTTCCAAGAGGGATGTGCATATTAAGGACTTGAGTCATGGAGGGGAACATGTGGTTGAGACATGTCGCTTGGCAGGGGAGACATGTCGCCTGGCAGGGGATCCGAGTCGCTCTCGAGCCCGATACCACGAGTTTGTCCCGAGTACCTTGTTTCGGCTATGGTCCGATGAGTTGGTGGCGGTGTTGCGATGTCGTCACCATGGTTAGTGTTGGGGGAGATGTGAAGTTGATGGTTTTACTTCATTGGTCATCATGTCATTGCATTTAGTTAGCATTTTGCATTCACGTCATTGCATTAAACATTTTTATTATCGTGACTAACTAAGCGTGTTTTCAAATGTCTGTGGTGAACCGTATGATGATTTCCGCTCATATGGGGAGCAGAGGCGTGACAGGTTGTATTTGCATTCCTTAGGGGCTTAGAGCAGTCTCACCTTAGTTGTCATCTTCCTTGTTGTTATCATTTTTACTATTCTTAGACTCCGTCTTTATTTCGATATGGTTGTATCATTTGGGGATTTGTGTTGAATCCCATAACATGTAACCTAATCACGTATCTGTAAGTTATCTAGTTTACTTTGAATTACTTAAATATTCTTGTCTTAAATTGCTTACTATTGTAGTTAACACTACAAGCTTGGGAACCAAGTCTTGTAGCACGTCCATGAGTAGGGGTTGCCTTGAGGAAGGATCCCGACTTATGGGGTTGTTACATGTTGTTACTAATGACTGGTGTTTGTGTCAACTTGACGTTAATGGCGCCTTCTTGTAGGGTACCCTCAACGAGGAATTGTACATGATCCAGCCACTAGGTTTTTGTAATACTACGGTTTTCTGTGTCTTTGGCTACTGTATCGAGTAGAACTTACTCTATCGAGTAAGTAAGGGTGATTTAGAATCAGGGTCTGTTTGTTGTGTACTCGATCGAGTACTTGTGGCACTCTATCGAGTAAGGGGCACTCGATCGAGTAAGTTAGTATTACAGGTTATTTCAATCGGGCTTTGTTAACAACGCGTGAATAATATAAAAGCTTTCCGTCAACTTCTTTTTCACTTTTACTTTTCTTAAAAATCCTTCAGAAGAGAGAACGTAAGTTTGTGGTTCCATTTCGCGTTGTTATCAAATCCAAGGGCTAGAGCTATTGGATTTCATAGTTCTTTACACCGTTGAGATCGTTGTTTTGTGGGTAAGATCTGTGTACCGTTTTTATATTGTTTCGTTGAATTTGGTTAAATCCTAATTGGGTGATTTGGGAGTAATTGGGGGTATTGTTTATATTGGATTTTAATTATATGATTATGTGTTTATAGGAGGTGATTTCGTAGAAGAACGTTTCTGATTGCTGATTTGATTGCGTGTGGTGATTTTCCATTCAGGTAGGGCTTCCCTACTCAGTTATTGTATATATATTTGTAAGGTGGTTGGTGATTGACTGTTATGCGTTTATGATTGATATTGATGGTATTAATAATTATGTTGTATGATGTGATTGGATGGTGTTATCTATGGTTCGCGAGGCGCGTCCTCGGCTGAGTGGAGTCACTTGTGGGAGTGACTTCACGCCCTTGATTCGCCCTCTGTGGAACCCGCCACTGAAAGGGATGTGCACATTAATGAACATGGGTTTACGCTCGGAATGAATGAGTGGGGATTTGGTGGGTACGGCTGCGGTCCCCCACTGGCAGGGCTACACATTTTAGTGTGTAGTCATATGTATGGAGATGTGACGAGGTTGGTGGTTGGAGTGTTGTACCTTTTGTATCATGATTTATGTATGCATTAACTGACCCCGTTTAATTGTTTTAAAAACTGTGGTGATCCATTCGGGGATGGTGAGCAGTTATTGAGCAGGTATGAGTTGATGCGCGAGGGATAGCTGGGTCGAGTCACCACGTGATGATTAGAAGAGTCTTTCGCTGTGATATGAGTTTTATTAGCTTAGTTGCTAGACCTTTTGAAACAGTTGTATTTTTGTTAGACAGTTTTGGCTATGGCTTTTTAAATAGTTTAACTTATTTATTAAAGTATGTTTCTTGATGGTCCTTTTGATATTCATTGCCTCGGGTAACCGAAATGGTAACACTCTCTTGCCTAGGGTAGCCTTGATAAGGCACCTTGGTGTATGCGGGTGTTACAAAGTGGTATCAGAGCGACGATTTTGTAACCTAAAACTAATGAATCTAATGAATCTAGGGAGTCAAATAATATGAACCCGGGTTGGAGTTGTTAGGAGCTAATGCAAAGACTTGGGAGACGTCCTAATGTCGCAAAATCGCCCTACAACTTTGAACCGGTCACAATAGGGTGTCATGGGATCACTATCTGTTTCCTTGTTGATGTTTCTAATGCATGTATATGGTATGAAATGTGAATATAATGATTGGGGAAAGGAGGTGGAGGTAAGTGTAGCATATGTGGTGTGCATGAAAGAGATGACGTATTTATGTGATGAATGGTTTACATTGTTGGCGTATCTTAGTAACATGTGAATAAGAGAATGATGTCGCTTATTATTTGGATGTTATTACATGAAGTTATGAATTGAACGTATGCGGGTAGTGTAAAGTGTTAGCATGACTCGATCGAGTAGGGGGAACTCGATTGAGTAGGGCTGACTTGTTGTTGTCTTTAGTGCATATGTGTTGAATAAGTATGTGGTCGAAATGGTTAAAAAGGGGATGAAGTATGAGTTTTATATGAGGTATGAATTTCATGAGAAGACGTGTTATTATAATAAAGTGAATTGTGTTGTTGGCTTATAATAGTAACATGCGGTAGGAGTTGTGATATTTGTATCTATATGATGGATACTATGTTGTT
>VHZZ01008892.1:48436-66660 GCA_009801015.1 Silene noctiflora
AACCGAATCTAAAACAAACTCTTGGCCTTATGACTGTCATTACTACACAATTAAGATAAAAGGTTCAGGACACACTACCGACACAAACATGCTATCTCACACCCCAACCACTATTAGCAACTCATGCCATCACTCTCCTTTTTAAACTCTTCGGTACCTCACTATTACCTCATCATTCCACAAATCCCGACTCAAACAAATGCTAACCAAAATAACCGAGTCCTCCTCAATAAGGGTCACTCTCACATACCCTTCAAATTCCGTTCACTAACTACGAGTCCGAACAACCGCTAAATACCCAACCTTGGTCGCACCCCACTCATCATCTATAGGTTGTCTCTGATGATCCACTCACCCAACTCAAAACTTTGTATAAGCTAACATATCTTCCTAGTGTTCCAAAATTCTCAAACTTGATGGTTATATCCCATACCAAATGCCTTGTCAGGGTTATAAGCCTAAGGGCTAGGGCGGGCAAAATCATTATTTCGGCTCACATTCAAACTCTATGCTCGGAGGTCCCGGGGGGATCAATCACCGAAGGTGCCACCGGCTCTTGGCGAGCATCTCTTTCTTAGTTGCTCCACGTGTTGTTTGATGGCCTTGACGCTCCACGAAACTCATTTCACGCATCAAGTTCCGGATAGGAGTGATGAGAATTAAGACAATTCGGAATGGATACGGGAGAGGTAAGAATCAAGTAGGTTGGAATGGATAAAAATTTTCCCCAACGCTTTAAATCAATGACCAACACTTGAAAATAAACCCTTGACACGAGTTTCATTCAAACAACGTTTACTCCAACAAAAGTTTTTCCGGAATAGAAGCCTTGGTGAAATCATGTCATAATCTAATTCCAATTAAGATGATGATAGATATTTAACAACCTCGACATTATTACTTCAAGAAGTAGCATAAGAGTCAAAATTGTTTGAAATACTTTTACATTTTTAAAATTTGAGAAACCATAAGATAAATTTTCTAACCCAAATCAACACCACACACTATTAGCAAGTGGAAGAATCGAAAGGCAATCCAAGTGATAACTAAGCATGGGAATAAAATTACGGGTATACCAATTACCCAATTACGAAAGTTGTGTTCCTTAAGATGAAAATTTTCCCAACACACGGCTTCACAAGCTATTATAGTGAAAAATTAACACTACATGAAAAAAGTCAACCATGTTGAGAGCATAAAAATCAAAATTTAAACATCTACATCAGCATTTTCGAAATATAGGCCCCTTTCATAACAACACTCACAAGATTAAAGCTTAATGACATAATTAAACTATAGTTAAGACACAAAATCAAATCTTGGTCAAATGTCTCAAGTGGTTCAAAAATTTGAGACCAAATTTGAGGGTGAAATTTTCACTTTTAAGACAATGTACCACATTGCTAGCAAAGATAGTAGCCTTATAAGACGAATAAACCCAATTTTACTCATGAAAAATCAAAATTTTGGGCACGAACACCCTAAAATCCGAAAATTAAGCTGAATTTTTAAGACGAAATTTTCACATGAAAGACAAAATCTATCACTAACAACAAAGGCCTGATCAACGAATTATGACAACAAGCACATATTTTCAAGTATTGACTCAAGAACACAAGTTTTCAAACTCATCCATGGTGAACAAAATTTCAACATAAAAATTTTGAATTTTAACCACATCAATGATGTAGAAAGTTATTACTACCATGAATTAAACAAAATCATGCAAATAATTGGTAAAACTCAAACAAATATGTTTAGATCTAACCAAAATCAATTTGGGGAAAAATGGAGGAGATGAACATACTTACATGGTCAAATTAGAGAAGACGAATGAAGAAAAATGGAGTAGCAAGGTGTAATCCAAACAATAAATCACAAAAATAGAGTTTTGGAATTACTTATAGATAAATTTTGATGTTGGTCCACTCAAATTCCATTCACTAACTACGAGTCCGAACAACCGCTAAATACACAACCTTGGTCGCACCCCACTCATCATCTATAGGTTGTCTCTGATGATCCACTCACCTAACTCAAAACTTTGTATAAGCTAACATATCTTCCTAGTGTTCCCAAATTCTCAAACTTGATGGTTATATCCCATACCATATGCCTTGTCGGGGCTATAAGCCTAAGGGCTAGGGCGGGCAAAATAAATATTTCGGCTCACATTAAAACTCTATGCCCGGAGGTCCCGGGGGTTCAATCACCGAAGGTGCCACCGGCTCTTGGCGAGCATCTCTTTCTTGGTTGATCCACGTGTTGTTTGATGGCGTTGACGCTCCACGAAACCCGTTTCATAATTAATTAATGACATAATTAAACCATAGTTAAGACACAAAATCAAATCTTGGTCAAATGTCTCAAGTGGTTCGAAAATTTGAGACCAAATTTGAGAGTGAAATTTTTCACTTTTAAGATAATGGACCACATTGCTAGCAAACATGGTCGCCTTATAAGACGAATAAACCCAATTTTACTCATGAAAAATCAAAATTTTGGGCACGAACACCCTAAAATCCGAAAATTAAGCTGAATTTTTAAGACGAAATTTTCACATGAAAGACAAAATCTATCACTAACAACAAAGGCTGCCTGATCAATGAATTACAACAACAAGCACATATTTTCAAGTATTGACTCAAGAACACAAGTTTTCAAACTCATCCATGGTGAACAAAATTTCAACAAAAAATTTTTGATTTTTAATCACATCAATGATGTAGAAAGTTATTACTACCATGAATTAAACAAATCATGCAAATAATTGGTAAAACTCGAAAAAAAATGTTTAGATCTAACCAAAATTAATTTGGGGAAAAATGGGGGAGATGAACATACTTACATGGTCAAATTAGAAAAGACGATTGAAGAAAAGTGGAGTAGAAATGTGTAATCCAAACAATAAATCACAAAAATGGAGTTTTGGAATTATTTATAGATAAATTTTGATGTTGGGAGTTATAAGGTTTGAGGTATAAATGAAGAAGATAAGGTAGAGAAAAAGCAAATTTTACATGAGTTTCTTAGCCCGTCAAACTCACTCGGTCGAGTACTGAGGGCACTCGGTCAAGTGCAGCTCTACTCGCTCGAGTGACATGGTTACTCGATCGAGTAAACATTTTCCAGAATTTACCAGTTTCTAGAATTTGCCTACTCGTTCGAGTGACTGGTCCACTCGCTCGAGTACTACCCTACTCGGTCGAGTGTGGCCCTGTACTCACTCGAGTGATCCTCCACGACTTTCAATTCTCGGTTGAGTTGAACTATAGTTTCCCTTAAACACAAAGAAGGATTCGAGAGTCCACCGACTATCGGAGACCCATCCCGAGTTAGCATCGTACGACATCATATTCACCGTCTTTGACACATTACATTCATACTCATAACTACCCTACCAACAATCATCATCATTCTTACTCTAATGATAACACTAGAAAATTCAAACACGCATATGATATCTACATGCCAAGATTCGGGACTAATGTCCCTCATGCATACACACACACCACAATCCTCCCGAAAACATGTTATATCCATAGTTCTTTCATCCAATTTCCACAAATTATCATATTTCGTGTCATATACAAACACACGCTATAAGAATGCATCGTTTACCACAACATACATGAAACCATACCATGATTCACATAGCGATACCCATACTCGTATCCACCCACGTGGTGACCAACTGAGACAATAGGCACCAGTTTTGGCATGAGGGCGCCTACTCATCCAAAACCGATCTCCTATTGTACTCATGTCGGGTTCATTTTATTAGACACTCCTAGGTTCATTTTGGGTTCATTGGTTTAGGTTCCAAAACCGTCGTCTGATACCACTTTGCAACACTCCAATTATCTGACCAAAACGATTGGCGCGTTACCATCTCGGTTTCCTGAGGTAGTGTTTCGGAGATACAATCAATAAGCCTTTATTATGAATAATGGTTTAGTGAATTACATAAATGTAAACAAATGAATAAATGTGAACTACACAAATTACAAGTCGACTACCATCTATATCATCTATGCTATGCTACTCGACTCCGAGTCCAAAGTGCGGCCCAAAACCCGATCGCGCCAACAAGTAAAAGCTGTAGTCAACCAGCTCCCCATATGATCGGAAATATCATATGGATAGAAACAGGACACCCCGGAAATAGGTGACAATTTACATAAACACAAAACACGTCAGTTTTAATAAATAATATGAGACACAGCATACGAAATATGCCTATACAATACGACAATGAAATTCATGTGTCAATACCTCCAACCACACCACACCGGTACCGAAACACGTCCAGACGTACCCACAAACCGGTACGGGACACGCCCAGACGTACCCACAACCCGGTGACGGCAGTGCAGCACCACCAACTAAAATAACCCGGACCGCAGCCCGTACAAGGTACTCCCAACACGTCGGTGGTAACCGGGGCCGAGAACGACTCGGATCCCAACCGGACAACGTGACTCACCTCACGTTTCCCTCAAACTCACTCCATTAATGTGCACATCCCTCTCAGAGTGTGAAGCTTCGAGGGGCGACATGAGCGTACGACGGTCTCCCAACTGCCCCATGTCTCCAAAATAATTATCACCGCCACAATTCCACCAACATTGTCCAACAATCACCACAATCACATATACAACAACATACACCATAATATTCCTATTATGCAACCATCTCATGGATTATGAATCTTAACATGCCAAACATACTTATATCAACAAGTTCTCATTTTCATGTTATAATGCATTTTCACCTACAATATAAGATTAACCATTAATTATCCAATCATTATGACATGATATGATTTTGCCACACAAGAGACTGTACACATTTTCACATACATGTTATAATACAACCCAACCATCATAACTATCCCCTTAATTATACAATTAATCACTAAGCATGTTATAATGCAAATGATTTATTCATGAGAGCCAAATTACAACATCAACAACAACATATACAACATTCATAATATTGAAACCAAGTAGGATTAACCTGCCTTTTAGCAAACTCCATATGCTAGTCCAAGACAACAAAAACCCATCTCATCCTACAATAATCTTATAATAACTATAAAAAACCATCCTACACTATAATACAACACAAAAACCCTTATTAGTACCCATTAATTACCCATATACTAACAATAATTACTAATTAAACAACCCAATTAAAAACCCCCAAAAATTAGGGTTCATAAGACTGGAATAGGGGTAGATCTCAACTTACAAGGTGGAAGGATGAAGGAGAAAGTGAAAAATCCCTTAATCCAAGCTTGAATCCGATATAAATGTGTTTATGAAGGTTTTAGAGAGAAGGAAGAGAGTTTGGAGAAATAAGGAAGAAGATAGAATAAAATAAGAGAAAGGGGTTTGCGAGTTCTTAAAATTCGTCTAACCAGCTCACTCGGTCGAGTAGCGAGTTCACAACCGAGTGACACATACTCAGTCGAGTAATGAGCACACTCGTTCGAGTGAAATCCACTCGATCGAGTGCTCAGACCACTCGGTCTAGTACAATGCAGTTCTCAGCAAGGACCAGTTTTCGTAAAACTGACATATCTCACTCATTTCTAGGTCATTTTTGGCTTGTGACCTACCGTTGAAATGTTACGAGAATAAGCTATCACCTAAAATTCGAATCATATCAATACCATGTCTGAATCTCACGTTATGACAGTTTTAAGACGACCCTTCTATAGGCGGACATTAGAACAACTCCACTAAGTCTAGTTTATAGTCATAATTCACTTCCGAGTAGAAAAGGGTCCCCACACGCATCCCAAGGGTCCTTTGTGGCTCCTAAAATATCCGGGTATTACAATCTTCCGGTGTTTTGCTTCTTCTCAAGATATTCCCTATCGTGCCATAGTTTGCATCGGAGTCTACCATTTTCTTGATCAAAGCGGTCCCTTCGTCATCCCTAAGATGATCGAACCCTCGCCCCGCGGAGGTGTTGACCATCTCCATGGTTCTAGGTAGCAAGGTTTGAAAGAAAGTTTGGGTAGTGTACCAAGCCGGAATCCCGTGATGTGGACAATGGGCAAGAAGGTCTTGAAACCTATCCCAAGCTTCCCCTAGAGACTCTCCATCTTCTTGTTGAAATGTGGTTATCTCATTTTGGAGCATAGCGGTCTTGGAAGAGGGATAATATTTGTCAAGGAAGGCTTTAACCAAGGTATCCTATGTTGTAAATGTATTAGGAGCATGGACATTTAACCAACGGTCCGCCTTGTCTCTCAATGAGAATGGAAATAGCATGAGTCTCAAGGTATTTTCAGGGACCCCGTTTCTCTTCATCATAGCCACTTTGCTCTTGAACTTCCTACGGTGGGCATGAAAATCTTCATCAATATGTCCACAAAAGCTTTCCCTCTCAATCTAACCCACTTGGGCGGTGTGTATCTCAAAGTTGTTGGGAGCCAATGCCCCAAAATTAATGGGAGCGGAAGTATCATCATGGTTTGGACGGTTGTGATCTCGTAAAGCCGCCATTTGTGGAAGTTTAATTGGTGTATTGGGTGGTGTTTATGGAGGTGTGTTTGGTAGAATCAAATTGAGGAAGCAATCGTGACAGTTGTTTGTTGTTGATAGTGGGTTTTTGTTGTGTTTGGGTGGTTGTGTTTGTTTTGGTGGTTGTGTTTGTTTTGTTGGTTGTGTTTGTTTGGGAGGTAACCTGAACCCTTGCCAAAGTCCTTGTCTGTAAGGCTCTAAAAAGCCTTTCCGGGTTGGAGTCAAAAAGCAAATGGCTGTCGTTCCTCCTAGGCATACACTTAACAAACTATGAGATTCCTAGTGCATTGAGGGCACTAAGGATTAGCAAAAACCACAAACACTCTACAAGAAGCAATCAACTATTCAATTAAACAAACAACAAGAATTAGACTAAAGCTAAGATTCAAATAAACTAAGTATAATCCATTGCCATCCCCGGTAACGGCGCCATCTTGATGAGGCTTTTGTCGCGTAAGCCTTTCAAACAAATTAACCTTACAACCAAATAACTATATAGTAAGGTAATAGGGTGGTCAATCCACAAGGATGGCGGGATTTGTACTCGGTTTGTTTAAATCCAAGTTTAGTTAAACAAAGAAAAGTAGGGATTCAATTAACTAAATTTTAACTAAAGCAAGAGAGAAAAAAGGCAAATAATATTAATTGATCAAATATGGGAAAACTACAGCCTTCGGATTCACTTGGATAATTGGGCATGAAACAAGGTTGAAACAAGATATGGGTGATCACAATGGTCAAGGGTTTATGACTAACTTCTTAGTCTCCTTAAGTTCGTTAACTAATATTCATTAGGTTAAAACAAACTCATCACACACATAGCACATCAACTTTCTAACAGTTTAAGCACCAAGATTGAAAATCCAATAGCAAAGGGCACCAAGAATAGCCAAACATGTGAGGAAAAACTTCAAACTTTCGTTCAAACATTCCTACAAATACTTCATGTGCATGAAAATGAAGACCAACAAACCATCCAAATCTTAATGTTAACAACCCAAATTCAACCCCATTGACAACCCAAGATCCCTCTAAGCTCTAGGTAGGACTACACACTCATGCTTGAAAGACAAAATGTAAACAATTGAATAAACACAAACAAACATTGTAAACTTGATAAACATTACCACTTTGAATGAATATCAAACAAGTAAGAAAATAAATGTAAACTAATGAAGTAAACGTAAACAAAAGATGAGAAATTATACCCACTAAGAGGAAAGTAATGAACTTGGATTGAATTAATAAGGATGAATGTCTTCTTCCTCCAAATTTCAACCCAATACTAAATGTAAACGACAAAGAAATTAAAGATATTTCATAAACTAAATAGTAATTGAAATTATATTAAAGAAATATTACAACTTTAATTTGAAATGGTTTTTAATACTAATAACTAGGGAATTTTCTAAATTAATCTATGAATAATCCTAAACTAATGTAAGAACTAATGTGTGTAGTAGTGTAGTTTAAGTCGTAATATATATAACCCTAGATATAAACTTGGGCCTAATTACCAACTCAGCCCGAATCTTCTTTTAATCTCCCCTATTAACCGGCCAAAAAAAATCCTACCCTCATTTAGCCTTCTTCCCCTCTAATTACAATGCCAAAAACAAGAAAATCAAAACGACATCTGGCATAACACAAAACGCAGCCTTTCCTCTTAGTCCTTCATATTTAGTGTTGCAGGCCGGTTGACCGGCAGCCGTCGGGGGCACCGGCACCGAGATATTGAGGCAAATAAGCAGAAATTGAAGTGGGTGTGTGGGAGCCGGGGTGCCGGCAATATGCAACCGACATAGAGCAATACATTGTTAAATTATCGAACATTAGAGATTGAAAGGCGTTAGGGGCCGATTGGCCGGCAGCCGGTGACGAGGCCGACACCGAGTATTTCATAAAAGGAGGGAATTGCTTTGTTGTTGTGAGCCGGTGGAGAAGGTGGCAGAAGGGTGCCCGGTTGAGGAGCACATCGTTGTTGGTGGTTTGTTGCGCTGTTGATGGACGGATTGATGATGGACGAAAGTGAATGATGGAGAATGGTGCAAGGAGGTGCAGCGATGGTGATGTCGTGCTGCTGGTTGCTGATATTGTCCCCGTAGCAATATCTCCAAGTCAATTTTTGACTTACTTTGGCCTTAAATTCCACTTGACTTTTGTTCATTACTTTGATTATTTAACTCGTCTTAATTATTTAACCCGCTTTGCTTCTCTGTCTCGTTATTCCATCTCGCCTACATATTAAATTAAAAATAATAATGATAATAATAATAACACTAAAATCATATAAAAAAACCCGACTAAATGCATGTTAACTATAACTAAGATGACTAATTATTATAAATTAGTTAATGTAATAAGCTTTTTAAATCAATTAAGCATGCAAAATCGAGTCGGAATAAGCTATAAATGCGGGGTAAAATGCGACTAAAATGCTACTTATCATTAAGCAGTGATATCCTTCCCAATTTGGACATCCCTCCATCTCTCCAACAACAATTGAAGGATATCCTATTTTCTTTTGTAGCTCCCATGGGCATTAAGATGTGACTCAAGGTAAACAAGATCTAACTCCGAAAACACATTGGCTTCTTTTCTTGCAATGACGATGTTGGCAATAGATCGGTGCCAATACCTTATACCCTAATTATGTACATATAAAGCATGACACTCCTTATAAAAAGTGAAATCCCGGCCGACAACTGCTCTCCAAATAGGCTTAACATCAAAACTGGGGAGTTCCTTGAAGAATTGTCACTGGCTTTCAAGACCAAACACCGCACCAAAAGTTTACATTTTCATCCTTTTTGAGACATTTTCGAGTCGGAATTCAACAAACTTCTGATACTCTAACCTAGATAACTTTAATGAACTAAGGAATTCCAAGGTAAGGGAGGGTTATGTCAATTCATTCATATCACTACAAAAAAATAGGGGAAACGGACGGAAATACTGACGGAAAAACAAGGTCGTCAGATACAAAGGTAAAATGACGATGTTTCTTTGACTTTCCTGACGGAACTTCCGTCAGATCATCTTTTTTCAAAATCCTCTCAGGTGCCACATATCAGATATCCTGACGGAATTTCCGTCAGGAAAGTCAATTTTTCTTTGACTTTCCTAACGGAATTTACTTTCCGTCAGGACCTCTATTTTCAAATTTCCTGTGATACTGGCTTAGGTGCCACGTGTCAGAAAAGACTGACGGACAAACCGTCAGTTTCTGAAAGTACTGACGGAAATTCCATCAGGAAAGCATTTTAGTGACGAATCGTAGTGACGCTCATTCATGACGGAATTTCCGTCAGGAATCCGTGTTACTGACGGAATATTGTTGTTTCTGACAAATTTTTCCTGTCAGTTTCCCGTGTTTTTTTTGTAGTGTATCAAATAAGGTAGATAAACCCATTTACTCGAAAAAGGGCTTAGTTTAATCAAAGACACCTAACTTAACCAAGGTATCATGACAAATAAACTTAGTAGCAATAAAAATTTTCTTGCTAAGGGATTCAAATACTTTTTTATGAGCATTATCAAGGAATTTTACCTCTGGGAAATCGTTGAGTCGCTTAATCTCCGGTGTTGTGGTAGTGGTGACCTCCTCAATAGCTCCATTGCTTTCTCTTACTTCCTCTCGGACTACTAAAGCTTAGATGTCAATACCTTTTGTCCTCTTTACAAATTTTGGAATTTTGATGCTTGAGTGTTGGCCCTTGTTCTTTCCATGCTTGGATACTCCTTATGGTTGATGGAATTTGTGTCAACACACCTTGAATTTGCTTGAATGCTCTTCATTTCTCACAATTTAAAGCCCTAGAACAATTAATTAGAAATTTTCACAATTGCTCAAACCCTAGAAATTGTTGGTTGAATTTGGTTTATTTGGATGTTTGAAAGGTTAAATGTTGATAAAGGAGTGTTTTAATTTGATTAGAAGCAACTTTGGAATGAAAATGATGAATTTGATGTTGAGTTTTAGATATTGTGAGAGAAAAAAGAGTGTTTGTATTTGAATGATGTTTTTAAAAATGAGGAAGGAAAATGAGGTTTTTCGTGAAATAGGCGTAGAAGGCAGGTGAGCTCGCTCAAGTTCTGTTGGAGTCGGGCAAGCTGGGCGGTAGGATTCTTTGTTCAGCATAGAGCTTGCACGAGCTCAGGAGGACTTGCACGAGCTGGGCAACATAATCCTTTATTTTTCGTCTTTTGGCTCTAACTCCCACGAGTTGGAACAACTCAAAGGGATTCTTTCCTAGCTCGCCCATTTCTTCCTTTTTCAAACTCCCTAGCATGGGATTGCTTTCCAAAAGCTCGTCTTGCCTAGGCATATGCTTCCCCACACTCAATCTTTGCACTCTACAAACATCAAACACAATTAGTAACCCTCTCTCACTTTCTCTCATGTTAAAAACTTGTCAAAGCAAAGCAAACAAATGTAATGCAAAAATTGAAATGCATGAACTTTAAACAAATGCAAGTTAAGAGGTTAGTATATATACAAATGGTGGTTTTATGGAGGACTCCACCAAACTCTCCTCTATTTAAAACCTTGTGAAGAGAATAAGGTAAGGATGTTGTTGATGGTGATGTATTTGGCTTTACTATCCTTTTGCATTTGAGCAAAGAAATCTTTTTGATTATTTTGCATTTGTAAAACCTCTTTTTGAACACGAGAAGCTTGGTCGGTGGGTTGATTGTAAGATTTTTGGTTTTGAAATCCTTTGTTTTGGTTGTATAAAGGTCTTTGGGTTGGATTTCTCATTGATGGTGGGGTATATAATGGTTGTGGGTTTTGAATGCTTTGGCTCTTGTATGAGAGGTTTGGATGAAATTTGGTGTTCTCATTGTAGAAGTTGAAGTAAGAGATGCCACTCTTGTATGCTTGGAAAGCAGTTACTTGTTCGGTTGTGCCCCTACACTCTTATTGCTCATGTCCCAAAGTTCCACAATTCTCACATACTCAACTTGGAATAGAAGGTGTCATTGTCATTGCATTAACATGTTGAGCGAGTTATTGCTTGGGTGAATTGGAAGCTTAAATCATCTTCGCCATGGCCTTATCAAACTTCAAGTTCATGTTATCGATATGAGAACACATTTGTGAACTCAAGTCGGCACTCAATGGTGTGACGGAGTCTACGTTATGTCTCCGTCCTTTAGTTGATTTTCGTGGCCTACTATATTGAAAGTTATGGACCGCCATCTCCTCAATCTTGGCCCAAGTTTTGTTGTCATCCACTTTTGTAAACCTTCTATTGGACCCCATGTTGAGCACATTTCTTGAGTCTTCAAATAATCAATACCAAAATTGTTGGACTAAGAACCACTCGGTTAACCCATGATGAGGGCAAGAGCGACATGTAACTTTGAATCTTTCCCAAGCCTCATATAAAGACTCTTCATCTCTTTCTTTGATTAAACCCAAGGATTTGGGCTCTAAGAATATTAGTCTTCTCGGGTGGGTAGAACTTCTTGTAAAAGGCAAGTGCTAGCTTCTTCCAAGAATCGATACCAAGGGTAGTGACTAGGTGTCGCAACCCTATCAAAAATAAATTACCCTAGCAACAACAAATAAATGTAGTATTTAGGGGTCGAATCCACAGGGAGTACGGTGGTTGATAATTAGTTGTTATCGCTTGAATTTTATCTCGGTCGGTCACAAGTTATGGAGTTTGGTTGGTTGATTTATGCAATGTAAAAATATAAATGAAAACAATAAGATAAAAGACGTCTAGGAAGTTCGGTTCATACATGCAAATTGACATCTAATTTAATTATTAAACTAGTAGACACAAATAATCATCTAGGCCTAACGACACTCAGCTTTCACTTTTAGCATCGGCCTTAAATCGGGTCCTAACAAGCTTTATGAGTTAGGTCGATCTACTACAACATGCTAGTTCTAATACGAATCCGTGCCTCTCGACTTATAAAATGTATAAAAAGTTTAATCCTAGAATGTGATTAATAAACTAAGATTAACATTACAAGGCAAGCATGTGTAGAAATGATAAGTGACTAACTAATTTGACAACATGATTAAATTATTAATTTAACATGACTCCCATAATCCCTAGACTAAGAACTTCTAGCTACTCATATGAAAATAATAACAAATGCAAATGCTAAATAGAAATGAAAATGAAAACATAATGTAAGAAATATAAACTAAACAACATAAATAAAATGAAAGCTAAACAGAATTACCGGAAATGAAGAACACAAAGGAATTGAACAACTTGAACTTGAAGAACAAAAGATAAATAAACTTGAATTGGAATGGAATTGTAAATGGAATTTATATAAAGGAATGATTAAAATGTAACAAGAATGAAATACTAATCTAAACTAATCTAAACTAAACTAAACTAACTATTATAATCTAGAGAGAATTATAAAGAAAAATGTGTGTGAAGGTTATATAAGAGGTTTTGTACAAATGATAGACGAAGCCTAGTATTTATAGGAAAATAGAGGAGAAACGGAAGCATTAAGGGAGCTGCGTCCCCGATCGGGGACGTGTGTTTCTACACCGATTTCCTTAATTCCTCAAATAAATGCTATGGAATCCAATGTTTGCGGTTAAATGCTCTTTTAAGCGTCCGATTAAGAGCCTCAACAATAGCATCCAATATGCTTTAGCATCCAAAGTCTCCACCTAATTTGGACTTGAATTTGGGTTTGACTTTGTATTTAATATTCATTTGCATTTTTATTCTTTGATCCAAAATAATTTCCATGCAAAACCCATGCAACATGCAACACTTGGTCCAACTCTTGCTCATGACTTAGCCTTTNACATGCAACACTTGGTCCAACTCTTGCTCATGACTTAGCCTTTGTATTCTAGCCTTGTATATTCAATGGATTTTAGCTCCTAAAAGCTCAAATACTTACAAAACATGTTAAAAAAAGCAAAGATACTAGAGTACACATATTAGCTCATAAAACACTATGTTAAGTGCCAAATGCCATGAAAACTAGAGCAAAAATGAGGGGTAAAAATATATAAATTAAGCACTTATCAAGTAGTCTTATCTAGACTCTTCAACCATTGATTGGCGATTCCGATCACGGAAAAAGGAAATAACACCCATCGAGTTTGGTCTTGTGTGGAGTGAAACCTCTAATTTGATTTGGACGAAGGACAGGACCTCACTATGAGCCTCGAATTGCAGCCACAATTCGTTTGAATGAGGCGTGAAAATCCGGTGATATGACTAATCCCGAACACTAAGAAATAAGAAAAGCCTAAGACAATTCAAGCCCATAAGAAAATTAATTATTCAACTCCAAGCACTAAGCAAAGGAGCTCTTCAAGAACTAAGCAAAGAAGAGATTTAAAGAAGAAAACACTTGGTTTCTTACTTGGTTTTCATTAAGCAAATCTTATTTTTGCAAGATAAGTCTTGGGTTATATATAGTCCAAGACTTCTAATCTTAACCATCCAATTATACATCCAAGGGCTAGTAAAAGATAATCAAAATAAATAAAAAATACAAGGCTTAATCATCCCCTTGGCAGCAACAATAACATGGGACAAAGTTCACTTCTCAAGGTCTTACATAAGTCTTACAATGAAAATGACAAATGAACCACCTAGAGAAACAAAATTGGAGTATTTTTGGAACCTTATTCCAGCCGAAAAGGAGAGTCCAAGAAGCCCCAAAAGGTCTTACACAAGCCTTACACAATTGTAAGAATGAAAGCGACATTTGATCCTTCCTTGAAAGCGACACTTGAACTTCCTTGAAAAGAACAAAAGCATCCCCATAGCCTCCTTAAAACCGGTGCATTGGCCTTTTTTGTAGTCCTAGGATTGCCTTGGTTTGTTGAACAAAAGGAATAAGATGCTTGGGATGTGAACATAGGCCAATTGCTGAAAACCGATAAACACATTACTTGGTATTGTTTCGTGATTTCCTCCTAGCTTGGATCCTTATTTAAATAAAAGCCCCTAGACAAAGAGTCTCAAAATTCATTATAGAATTGAGACGTAAAAAGAATTACCATGACTTCTTAGACGGATTTTGAGTTTGACCTCAAATTAGATGAAGGCCCCAAACCGCAAGAAGCCTCGGGTAACTTGGGTACCATATCCGTTTCAACCTCCCCTTCTTGAAAAGAATTTTCCCTCAAATCCTAGACATCATAATCCTCAAAGTCTTCATAGAACGGACTTAAATCACCAATGTTGAAAGTCCCATGTACACCATATTCACCCGGAAGATTGATTTTGTAAGCATTTAGACCAATCTTCTCAACAACTTCGAAAGGACCTTCGGCTCTAGGCATGAGCTTGTTTTTCCTCTTTTGTGGGAAGCTTTCCTTCCTAAAATGAACCCATACAAGGTCTCTGGGCTCAAATCTTTTGTTGTGGTTCAGTTTCTTGGGACGAGTCACATAGCCTTCATTTGTTTTCTTGATTTATTTCTTGACTTGGGCATGGATATGGAGCATTTGTTCGACCCCTTTCTTGGCATCATAATCAATAACATTCCTCTTTATTGATGCCAAATTAGTAGGCATAAGTGGGTTAATGCCATTAACAACCTCGAATGGAGATTTCCCGGTACTTGAAGAAGGAGCTCTATTGAATGCAAACTCGGCTTGAGGTAGCTTAAAATCTCAATATTTCAATGACTTGCACACTGTGGCCCTTAGAATTCTGCCCAAGGTCTTGTTAGTAACCTTGGTTTGACCATCGGTTTGCAGATGATGGGAAGTGCTAAAAAGAAGCTTTGTTTTGAGCAATTTCCATAAGGTTCTCCAAAAGTGGCTCATGAACTTGGTGTCTCGGTCGGAAACAACTGACTCGGTTACGTCATGGAGCTTGACCACTTCCTTCAAGTACGATTTGGCAACACTAGAAGCATCCTCGGTCTTTTTACAAGAAATGAAGTGAGCCATTTTGCTAAACCTGTCCATCACAGCCATAATTGAATCCTTTCCTCTATGTGTTCTTGGCAAAACAACAATGAAATCCATGCTAACATCTTCCCAAGGCTGATTTGGGACGGGTAGGGGCATGTAAGGACCCTTTTGGAAGTAAGACTTGGTTTGTTGATAAGGAGCACACCTCTTGATGACATTTTGTACATCCCCAAGCATCTTTGGCCAATAGAATTGTTTTCGGAGAAAATTATAAGTTTTTTGGATACCAAAGTGACCGGCAAGACCATTTGAGTGAACTTCCCGAACCATTAAGCTTCTATAAGGGCCCTTAGGTATACACAAGCGGTTTCCAAGAAACAAGAAGCCTTCTTGAACCACATACCTTCCCCCTTGTCTCGGCAACCCTCTTCCCCTTCTCGGTAGCCCCTTTCCCATTCTTCATTGAAATATGGATCTTCAATGTATAAATCATTCATGTGCTCAAATCCAAGAACTCTTTGTTCCATGAAACTTAACATGGTGAACCTCCTTGAAAGTGCATCGGCCACCATATTATTTTTGGCCTCATGTACTTGCTTGAGAAGTTGAATGATTGTAAGAACTCCACCCATTTAGCATGCCTATGATTGATCTTGTGTTGGCCATTGATATACTTGAGAGCTTCATGATGGGAATGCAATACAAAAGGCTTTGGTTTCAAGTAGTGGCCCCAATGATTCAAGGCTCGAACAATGGCATAGAATTATTTATCATAGGTTGAGTAATTGATCTTGACACCTTTGAGTTTCTCACTATAGTAGGCAATCGGTTTGTGATCTTGTAATAACACAACTCCAACTCCAATTCCACTAGCATCACACTCTAATTCAAATAACTTATTGAAATTTAGTAGGACAAGAATATGAGAATCACACATTAGGGACTTGACTCGGTTGAAGGCTGTCTCGGTCTTCTCACTCCATGATAACTCTCCTTTATTCATACATTTGGTAATAGGAGCCATAATAGTGCTAAAATCCTTGATGAATCTCCGATAAAAGGAAGCTAAGCCATGGAAGCTCCTCACCTCGGTTATGGTGCTCAGTATTGGCCAAGATTGAATGGCCTTGACTTTCTCTTGATCCACTAGGACTCCTTGATCACTAATGATGAATCCCAAGAATTGGACTTCCTTTCGCGTGAATGAACATTTCTCTAGCTTTCCATAAAGTTTGTGCTTTCTAAGAGTTTCGAACAATACTTGTAGATGCTTGAGATGCTCCTCTTTAGAGGGGCTGAAAATCAAATCAGAATATCATCAAAGCATACCACCACAAATCGCCCCAAATAAGGCCTAAGAACCTCGGTCATTAACCTCATGAAAGTACTTGGTGCATTAGAGAGACCAAATGGCATGACTAGCCACTAATATAGGCCGTGTTTGGTCTTGAAGGCTGTTTTCCACACATCCCCTTCCTTGATTCTCACTTGGTGGTAGCCTTGCCTTATATTGATGTTTGAGAACACTTGAGCTCCACTAAGCTCATCCAAGATATCATCAAGCCTAGGAATTGGAAACCTATACTTAACGACAATGTTGTTGATGGCTCTACTATTGGTGCACATCCTCCATGACCCATCTCTCTTTGGAACAAGTAATGCCGGAACCGCACAAGGACTAAGTGACTCCCTCACGAACCCCCTATTCACGAGCTTTTTAATCTGTTTTTGCAACTCTTGGGTGGCTTTGGGATCACTTCTATAAGCCGCTTTGTTTGGTAAAGAGGCTCCCAGAATAAGATCAATTTGGTGCTCAATGCCTCTAAGAGGAGGCAACCCACTAGGAAAGTCATTAGGAAAGACAACTCCATAGGAATCAAGTAGCTCTTGGACCTCCCTTGACAAACCCTCCTTGGCCGTGACCAAAGGCAGCTGCCCGTGGCCCCCTAGGCTACCTTCTGCCCCCGTGACCAACCCTGTAACCCCCAAGGCATACACATCTCCCTCTCCCTCTAATTCTTGTAATATTTCAGCCTCATTGATTAACAAGACCTCTTTTGATGATTCAAGCATTGAAGGTGGTGTTGTTGATTTTATGGTGGGTGGTAATAATGACAATATAACCTTTCTTGAAGCAAATTTGAAGGAAGAAGTATTCTTCTTCCCATGGTGAACCGAGTCCCGATCAAATTTCCAAGGTCTCCCAAGTAACAAATGACAAGCATCCATTGGTAATACATCACAAAGAGCCTCATCCACATAGTTCTTACCAATAGATAAAGTGACCAAGCATTATTACTTCTAACCTCAGCCCCCTTATTGACCCATGTCAACTTATAAGGACAAGGGTGGTCTTGTGTGGGTAAAGATAGCTTCTCAACAAGAGTACTAGAAGCCGCATTGGTACAACTTCCCCCATCAATAATCAAGTTACAAACCCTCCCCTTGATGGTACACCTATATCGAAATATTTGTTGTCTTTGGTCCATTTCTAAAGGTTAGGTGTAAAACTACAGTTTTCTGTACCTATAGTTAGTCTATCGAGTAGGACTTACTCTGTCGAGTAAGTTTATGTGTTTTAGAATCAGAGTCTGACTGTTGGGTACTCGATTGAGTACGTAAGGCACTTGATCGAGTAAGGGCCACTCGATCGAGTAACTCACTATCATAATTCATCTTTTTGTTAATAACGCGAGATTAATATGTAATTACGATCGGCAGTTTCCTCATTATCATAATTCATCTTTTTCACAAAACCTTTCAAAAAGCAAAAGAGAGATCGTTGCATTGTCTTCCTCGCGTTGTTTGCAAAT
>VHZZ01008893.1:0-10446 GCA_009801015.1 Silene noctiflora
CCTCCCGTGGATTCGACCCCTACATACTACATTTCTTGTGTTGTACCGCTAGGGTATTTTTGCATAGGTTAGCGACGACCTATCACCTCTCCGCCAGCCACGACGACCACCACCGCTGCCAACTCTTTCCTCTCTCCACCGCCATCATAGCCACCACACAACCTCACCCAAACACTCCCTACGCTGCCACGAAACTCACGCCCTACTCCCTCTGCTCACGCACAACCACACGCACAACCTCCTTCTCACAACCATCACACAACCACCGTGGTCCGCTCCTGGCCACGACAACACCACAAACATCACCCTCTCACCACCACGATCACAACCATACCCATCATCATCCCTAATTCCCCCGACAATCGACGGACGCAAGCCCCCCGTTTTCGTGACTTTCCGGCCGTCGGTGCACCATCCACCGAGTCCGGCCACCACGACACATCCTCTGGCACTTCACCACCAGGAACATGGCCATACCCTCTGTTACTCCAAACACCCACTGACACCCATTCACGCTCGTCTTAAGCTCCGACACAAAACACAGACTCACGGCCAACCACCGCGCTGACACCGGTCAACGATGGTCACAGGGTGGTCACAACAACCTAGGCTAGGTCACGGTCAACAACGGTCCTATGGTGATGCTCATGACTGTATATATGATTAAGACAAACTAAAATGGTAAATATGCGACGGTCTTACCTCGTATACGAATATCGATGAGAACGGTTGCTAGGTTTGAAACTCTCTTCCTCTCCTATTTTTATGATTTATGAAACTACTAGGTTAGGGTTTATTTTCTTTTTATATGCTAGGTCAAGACAATTATATTATTTAATTATTAGAACCCGTCCTAACTTATTATCTTGTAGTATTAAATCCCGACTCATAAGACTCTGATACGATCCAAGACAACTGGCCCCACACAACTGACCCAACATAGATAAACTATGACTCATGTGATATTATTTGTCCCTTAAACAATTATCGATTAGTATTATTATTATTTAAATTAGTTACTTATGATACGTAAATTTTTCAAATAATTCCCATTCAAAATACGGGGTATATACAACGATAAAACCAACTGACACTCTTTTTTACGTAACATTAGATCTTCTAGACAATTTAAATGGCTCAAACGACTTTGTATGCGCATAGTCAACATGGCCAATTTTCGCAAGCTATATACCTATGAGTAGATTGTAAGTTAATTTACAATGAAATGAAATAAGCCCACAAGAAATATAGCATCGAAGGTGGGTAGTTGTTAGAACATCAGTCATCAGAGCTTAATACACGGAACACTGAGAAAACATTATAAGTGGATTGATTAAAAAAATATATATATTCTACTCAGCTGGGAGAGTTCTTTGTACGTCACATGAGTTACGACAATGAACATACAATATAAAGTGTTAAACCTCGATACTCACTAATACATAATATAAATTGATTAAACCATGTAACAAATAAGTGGTACGAGTATTCATTTACTGGCAATTAGAGGACTATAATAGCTTTATTTGCAAATCTACATTGAAAATTTTAATTTATAACTGCATTCTAATGAGTAATACTCTCTCTGTCACGGTGAATAGTTTGCATTTTTTTATTTGATGACGGGAAAATAAAGCAAACATAAATTATTTATTGGGATGGAAGTAATATCAATGAATATAATTGTCCCAAGTGATGATACCTAGCAAAGATTGTTAGTAAAAAAGGATGGAATTAAGAGATTACAAAATATTGTTGTAAGAATGGATGGATTATTTACCAAGAAAGATCAATTGCTAGAGTGAGGTAAAGAAACTAGATCTCGACTTAGCTGGACTATTGCCTAGAATGTTAGCTAGATACTACTCTGTTCCATTTCATCCCACTATGTCACTCCAATCCCATATCATTTGAAAAGTCGAAAAGTGTCATATATTACGTACTCCCTTTGATTTCTTATATGCGTAAATGGGTGGGAATTTCGGTATGGGACATCTTCTTCGTTACCTGATCCGCAGGTACGCAGTTAAGCGAATTTCGATGTTGAGAAACAGTGTTAGCAAAGTGATATAGTGTATGATATATTCCGTAGTTACACTGTGACTCAAAAGCAAGAAAACATAGATTCTACAATGCAATTACCTTGTTCAACTTTGAGTTTGTTGATTGTTGCAAACAAACAAACAAACAGGTATGAGAGAGGGAGAAAATGAAAAAAATAAAAAGTATACCACTCACTTTGAGTTTCATGAGAATGTTGAGAAATTGTGAGGTATCAAATGCCCAAACATTTCTTCTCCACTCCAATACCTAAATTTTCAAAGTATTTCACCCGTGATTATTAGAATTAACTACTCGTATTTTATATAAAGGTAAACAAATAAATGAAATGGAAAAGAAGGGACATGTACAATCCTATTTTAACCACAAATGTAACCTTTTATACCTTGTTTGTGTTTACCAACAGACTAAACATCTTTCATTGAATCAGACACCTGTATAAAATGGAAAATCGGGGGCTGAAAACCTTCATTAAATCGAAAAGAGAGAAATAAGTGAAGTTTATAATAGGTAAATGCACAAAAAGGTAAGATAGAGAGAGAACAGAGTGAAATTGATAATGCGCCATATTGATAATAATATAAAATAAACACATATTGACTGTTTTAGTCGGTATTGATAATAAACAGAGACTAAAGCATTTTCCTCTCAAAATTACCAGGTTCGAAATTGTCATAATAGCAAAACAGTCAATAAATACCTTCATATAAATCAATTTAGAAGTAATAAAAAATGAAATTGCTAGATGAAGAGTGATTAGTCTAGTTTAGTAAGGGTTAATAAAGGTTATTTTGATGGTTAATTTGTAGGTTGAGAAGCATTTTTGGTGGATTTTAGTTCATATGTCTTTGGTGTTGGTTTTGGGATGGACTTGTGTTTACTTATGGGTTAAATGGAATGATTTCTTGTTATGTATGGAGAGAGCTTCATTAGATGTTGGTATTGGGCTAAAAATGTCATGTGAGTGTGGATTTTGAAGCAAGTCAAGGCCTAAAGACTAAGGTCAAAGCAAGAAAGTATCACGAGGTAATGCCACTCGGAATGGCAAAGCAAAGACTCTTGAACTTCTTGCCACTTGGAGTGGCAAAATGCCACTAGGAGAGGGTCAACATTGAATTCCGACAACTACTTAATTCTCCTTTATTGTGGCAATTATGTTCATACTTTATGAGACTTTATGGAGATGCTCTTTGAAGACCTATATAAGGAGATGTTGTAGATCAATTTCCATATAATTTTACAAACTTCTCTACCATTTTAATCATTAGAATACACAAAAATAATTTCCAATTTCTAGTTTATTTTAATTAGTTTTAATAGTATGGAGGGCTAAGTTCTACATCTTGGAACAAGTTCTTGAAGCCTAATTAGTTCTTGAATGGTAAGACTCTTATTCTATTTCCATTTCATTGTTTGAATATCAAGTTCAATTTGGATTATGTTGATTTGTTAATTATTCATCTAGAATGATCAACTAGTTGTTATTAGTTAATTAACCATTGCAAGATTAGGTGAATGAATATTTTGTTTGTTTATCTATTCCATTGTAGCAATTATAATTCATCAAGTAGTATGCTACTTCATCATTGTGGAGTTATAAATGATTAAACTTGTATGAATCATAGTGAAGTATCGCTTGCATTCTTCATTTGTTCATCTTTAATTTGCTAGATTCCATTGATTTAATTCTACAATCTTGATACGATTAAGCGCTTGACTAAATTGACAATATTGTAAGAGTTATTTGTTTACGTTTTTAGCTAATAGCTAATTTTACTTGGAATTAGAAGTCAACAATTTCAAAGCAAAGTATTCAACAACAAAATAGATTAGAAGAGTCAATGATCAATTCATAACTAATTGGTTAAAATTACTTGGTCCAAGAATTATTCTCATATTTGTTTACACATCCATTAATTTATATCGTTTTACATTTTATTGTATTAGATTACTATTTTAGTAGACTAGATCAATCAACTTACCAAAACCCCTCAATTTGTTACTTAACTGTTGCACACATTTAATCGACAAAAGACCTTCCATGTGGGATCGACCCCTACTTACATTTGCTACTAGTTAGAGTTTGTAATGGATAAAAATATTAATTTGGAGACTCACGACAAGTCTAGCCAAAGAGAGAACTCAACGAAATTGATGCGTTCAAAATTCAGTGAATCTTCATTAAATCAACCTATATGCCATATTCTAACCCGATTGTTCGCAAAACACATTCAATCTTTGCTACTATAATTGAATACTCCCTCCTATTCAAAATTTTCTTCCCTTTTCCTTTTTACAAAAGAAATAAGAAATTTAATTTGGACTATACAAAACACACTACCCCACATGCCATTTAATTTGGACCACACAAATCATCCCAAAAAAGGAGATAGGGAAGGAAACCCGAATAACCGAATAAGGAAATAGGGAAGAAAATATGGAATAAGAGGGAGTAGTTTATTTGATTTCTTGACAAATTAGGGAGATGATGAAAAATTAGGGTGTAGATGTTTAGATGAATTAAAAAAATTAAAAGAGGGAGAACGACTTACATGGGATTGTTCATAGGAGTTTAATAAAGAGAATCAAGGTAAATGAGACTATGCAATGAAGAGAACAAATTGATATTGATTTGGGCAGACATTATGAATTTGAGAGATGAGAGAAAGAGGTGTGTAGAATGACAGCTGAAAAATTATACGAAAATGATGAATTTAGGGTTAAGCGCATAGATTCTTAGGCGGGAAATTTTTTAATAAGAAAATGACACGTGTACAGTTTAGTGGATTATGGTTCTTTTATTATACTTTTATATAGATTTTATCATGATTATATCTTTGTATCACACATATCAAATGTCTCACTGATTTGTCAAATATTTTTACATATAACCTTTGAGCCTTGTTATTGAAAATATCGGAAGGAAAAAAATATCAAATAATTAACAATTATAGATAGGCTCGATTTGAGCTTGAGTTTGGTCCGAGCTCGCATTAAAACTCGCAAACATGATAACGAGCACATTTTATACAAGCTTGGGCAAACACGAGCTCGGCTCGAGCTTGAGTTTTGATTCTTGAGCACAAGCCGAGCAAGGCCAAGCTTGGGGTCGGCTCGACTCGTCAATTATCACCCTACTACAACAATATTTTGGATACGCAATTTACGAGAGTGCACATGTTGGCGAACAAAGTGGAATGCTAAAGCAACATGCTTCACAGGGAAGTGAAAGATGGGGTTAGCGGAGTAGTGAGTAGCGTCGATATTTTCATAATAAATAACCGGAGTAATGGATATAAATGTTGATGCGGGAGTATTAGAAGGTAATAAAAATGAAGTGAAGAGGAACGAAGAGGAGCTAAATAACACAAACTCCAAGGCTGGCATAAACGATTTCCAAAACCGTGTGGAGTTGGAGTTCCTTACGTCGAGTCTATCTTAGTTTCCAAAATCGAGTTAAGTTGTTTTTCAAATAATATTAGGAAAGCTTGTTAATTTCCTAATACTAGTTATAGTTATTATTTTATTTCTTAGGGTATTATTTCCTAACTAGTTTAGGAGGTTTATTATTATGTTTAATTAAGAGTAATAAATCGATTGTAGTAGGAAAAATAGGAGCTCGATGGCGGCCTATTATACACATTATTTTCTGATCAAGTAATAAGACTTTATGTTTGTGAACACTAAACAACCTTAATTAGGTTCGCTAGTTTAATTAGTTATTTTTACTTGTGAGGTCAAATTTTGTGTCCTCTGTAGAGTTCATCTATTATTCCCGGATATTTGGAGACTGATAAAGGAACCATGGGATGCGTGAGAGGACCCTTAGACTGGATGAGAGTATACTCGTGAGTAAGACATAGCTGTGCAGTGGAGCGAGTAAGCAGAACTCGGTTAAGTACGAGTTGTACTCTACCGAGTGGGTGGCATTCAACCGAGTACGAGTGGACTCAGCATTCGACCAAGTGCATCTTGTCAGAGGGAAATATAACCTATGATAAGACCTTATTCTATCTAACCCTAATTCATTTCCTCTTCTCTCTTTTCAACCCCAAATTCTCTCCTTTCTCGCTACGACTCTCCCTAGACCTCTCCCATGGCATGTAAGCTTGGATTTGAATATAGTACCTTCACTTATTTCTCGATCAACCTTGGTAAGTCGGAGTCCCAACTTTCCTCTTTCTTTTATTTTGACCTCAACTTTTGGGAGTTTTGTTATGGATAATTAATTAGTGATTAATATAAGTAATATGGGTAATTAATAATTATTAATAAGGATTTTTTCATAATAAAAGTATGAAGGATAAGTTGTGATAATTGTTATGTAAATTATGTAGGATTAGACGGTTTTATAAGACGGGATCTTGCTTGTCTTGGATTTATTTTTGGAGTATGCTAAAAGGTAGGATTTTCCTACTCGGTTTCGGTAATATGAACGTGTTCATATGTCATTATTGGTGTGGTTAGTCATACATTTTAGTTAGATTTCATTATAACAAGAGATTTGATAATTGTGTCTTAAAATATGGGTGTACTTGTTGGGTTGCACGATAACATGTTAATGAGGGGAGTATATCTCGATGTATCACCTTGATTGTTGGTTCACATGAGCACATGGCATGATTGCCATCCAATTCATATGAGAAAAAAACATGTTGATAATTGTTGTACATGTAAGAGATGTTGGCATATTGCATTGCATATTGTGATAAATGTGATTGTGGTGGATATTGGAGGTTATTAGCGGAGTTGTGATAGTAATACATGGTTGTTGAGGAGATGTAGGACGGATCGAGAGACCGTCTTACGCTTAAGTCGCCTGTTGGAGAATCCCATTTCAAGTGGGACTTGCACGTTAAATATTTGAGTACAGAGGGGTTCGTGTGGTGTCATGACGCTTGGCAGGGGTTCGGTTAGCGCCTAGACTCGGAACCACAGGTGTGTCCCACTTGTTTGACGGACTGTTGTCCGGTTGTTTGGTGGGGGGTGCTGCAGTGCCGTCACCAGATTGTTGGTGTCGTGGGTGTGTCCCTAACACAGGTGTGATGGTTGTGGAATAGTGACTCATATATATATATATATATATATATATATATATATATATATATATATATATATATTCCGATGATGCATTTCTTATCATATTCTTGTGACATATCATGTCCTAGAGTATTTGTATTATCGAAGTTGACGTGTGTTTGTTGTATTTATGTTTTACCTATTTTCGGGGTGGCGTGTGTTAATCTATATGATATTTTCGATTATATGGCGAGCAATTTGAGTACAAGTTACTTTGGATATCTCGCGGGAGACGGTACGAGCTTCGGACAGTTGGAGCCGAGTTGCATAGATAGATGGTAGATGACATAGATGGTAGATCACATAGATGGTAGTCGAGTAGTATAATGTAAAATTCACATTTCTTTCAAATTTCCGATTACATCAGAGTGTCACCATCTCAGTTTCTGAGGCAATGATATAGATAAACAAAACCGACGATTTATTTTTTTACCATTTCTCAAACAAAGGCGTCTCAACGTTTTACAAACTAAGTTAACTGAAGTATAAAATAAATTACAACCGATCTACAAATAAAACAACTTGAGCTATGGTGATGACATAAAGTGGAAACTCTAGACTCGAAGTCCATCTCGTAACGCTCCCCATCCAAGCATAGAAACTAACAGCAACAACTGAACCTGCTTATCATACTGCTCCCCATTCAATAGGAAATCATTTAATGGATCAACACAAGCCACCTCGAAAATAGGTAACAATTTGACATAAGACACACACGGTCAACTCAGGCTAACATTAATAATAAATGACAATAAAAGATGAATGTAATGCAAATCTTAAAACCAAGATCACTACGATTATCACAATAAATAGTATACGACATAATGCAGTAACTCAGGCGCGCAGCTTCGGACACCGTGTAGCTCTCGGCCACACCACACACCCACCTCACGTCAAATTCCTCACATACACTCACGGCACCGCAACGCCGTCTTCTAGACCACATCGCTTAGACCTCCATGAGTCAGGCCTACCAATTCATCATGACTACAACCGCAGCCAGACCTGGTTTACCATCCATCGCATTCTCGCCCGCATGCTTCCCACACAATATCTTTCACAAGACCGTATTCATAATTAACATAGAAAAAAAATAAGAATTTTAACCAACTCGAGATAACAAAATATAATGTTCGTCGCATCACAATATAATACACAAATGTTCAGCAATAAGACCACTGCATCAACCATTATCGCAATAACTTAACATAAGATCATTGTAACTTCACTCAACGTCATATATTTACATAGAACAACCATCTTAGCAAACTACACGAGTCCATGTAAGATAACTAAATATTTAACACGAGTTGAGTAGGGTAAACCTACCTTAGCAGCCTTTCTGTCGCAGCAAACAATACAATATAGCAAAAGACTCTCCCCATCAACCACGTGTCTATTATAACATAACTATGCATAATTACCACGTGTTTCATCAATTAAACATGCACATAACTTAGACTCATCATGCTTAAAAGGAATCTTAACTTAGAGAACAAACTCGACTTTTCCTGATTTTCCAGAACCGGACAGACTCGTTATAAAATACCTAACTAATTCCGGAAAAAACCAATTGATGCAAGGCCAATTGGGTTGGAACCCCCTAACCCATATCTCCAACTCTTATCTAAAGCATTTTTCCCAAATTTCAAGTTTATCAAGGGTTTCCAGACTGATTTTCAAAAACTGACAGAATCCTTCGCATAAAAAGTAAAGGTTCATAAAACGAGTTTAAAATATCATTTTTCAGAAATTCCAAGTTATATTTTCATCTAGCCTATTCAAAGATGATTTATAAAAAAGGCCTTGCACTCAATAGACAAATAAGTTAGGGTTTCAAGACATTTTCCACAACACAATCAGATTTGCGGACCTTTCGGCGACAGGTTCATAAATAAATCACCCAAGACAAACCGTATATTAGATTGCTACAAAATTGTATATTCATAAACTATACTTGTAATAAACATGAGTCTCTTCCCAATCTTTTCGCAACCGACGAATTTAAGACAGTGAAAACGATCGAACAACACAACCTAAAAAATCTGTAAATTGCTGTAACTATTCTAATCATACCAATCCTAGACGATGATGATGATGATGATGACGATGACGATGATGATGATGATGATGAACAACTCTATTATTATATTAAGATAGCATAGAATTATACCTACAATCGAAAGGATGAAAATTGACGGAAGATCGTCTTGAAATCTCGTGCCCTAGCCTTCGTCTACTCGTCTCCCTCGTGGCCTCTTCCTTTGTTTCTCTCTCTCTTTTTTTATAAAATGAGGAAAAATGTGTGTGGAGTGATTTGGATGCTTATATACTCCGACTCACTTAAGTTAATCCCGATTCCCTTACACTATATGCTCAAGAACACCTTTGGTCTATTAGTTTATTTCAGTCGACTGATAAAGGACCCCAACAATCCCGACTCACTCAACATACTTGAGACATCATACGTAAAATATAAATAAAACAATATAAACAATAAATAATAAATAATATCTCAAAGTGAATAATTAACAAATAAATATAATAATTAAACAAATAATGAATAAATAATAAATAATTAAATAAGTAATATGGGGTTTTACGGTCTTTCCCCTTAAAAAAACTTCGTCCCGAAGTTCTCGCACTCGTAGGTTAAAACGAATCACTACCACGTCGCAGCGCATAACTCAAACCGCAGCTTGAGTCTCCAATTAATAGGGTAGTGCATTCCACCCTTTTAAAAGAAAGGTTACGTCCCGGAACCTATGTCTTAGCTAAGAGTCAAACAGATGTGGATACTTCTCTCGCATCGCACTTTTAGCATCCCAAGTTTCCTCCTCAACATTGTGGATAGACCACAATGCCTTTACTATCGATGTTCTCTAGTCACGACTCAGCCAAAACATCACTTGGAACATCACAGTAGTATACGACTAACAAGATATTAACATGTGGTATTACTCGTTTTATGAACCTTTACTTTTTATGCGAGCTACGCGAGCAACAACTCACACTTATAACACACTTCCGAATAACAGGTCTGAGACATAAATCATCGTTCACTATAAATCCTCGTAACAGTTCATGGTTAAACAAGTAATGCATTCATATTGTCGATCCTGAACCTAAAGCAAGGGATAAGTGAGTTGAAGATGAACCTACATGTAACAAGGGAAATATTCACCTTGTGTTCTCTATTCCATATCCCTACTGAAGGTTTTATATATACTGATTTAGTCTCACTAAAACTGATTATCATCATAAAGAAAGTGAATCTAGTGCATGCATAACAAAAGTAGATATAAA
>VHZZ01008897.1:0-10513 GCA_009801015.1 Silene noctiflora
TTGCCGGTTTCCCTTGCTCTAGATAAGAAGCTAAGGCCCCATCTCTGACCTTATCCCACCACTCGCCAGCTGCTCCCCTCAGGTAGAACGCAACCCGCTCTACCTGATATTCTTCCGAACAGTGAACTATCTTCAAGACGTTTTCCATCTCTCTTAACCAATTGTCCAGCAGAATTGGTTCTCCAGTGCCCACGTACTCCTTCGGGTTGAACCGAGCTATCGTGGTACTCATCTTTGCAAAGTAGTACGTACTCTCCTTTTCCTTTGAAAACTGCTTCAGCGCATCAGTAAGCGCCTCCTGATGCTCCAGCATCTTAACGATGTCATCGATGTTCATTTTCCCGGCTCTAGCGTACATGACATTCTTCTTTGGTAGCATATTGACTATATCAGAAGAGGGTAGATATGAATGCACAGTTCATATCCCAAAACCAAAATCGACCTGCACATACGCACTAGATCGAGTGTCCATCTACACTCGATCGAGTAGAGGCCACTCGACCGAGTAACATAACTATTCGATCGAGTGCCTCCACCCCAGATTCTGGCAGAATCCCACCAAAACTTACTCGATCGAGTCCCCAAAGGTACTCGATCGAGTCCCCTAGCTACTCGATCGAGTGCCACAAAACAGAAGCCTGCCCAACTTTGGCACATAACTCACTCGATCGAGTTCAGCCCACTCGATCGAGTTTCCCCCATTCGATCGAGTCATGCTGACCTTTATTCTACCCGCATGCTTTTACTAACTATGTTATAACATCACTTGTACAGCAGGAATACGTACTACTTTCAATACAAGCATACAATCTATCGTATCACATATGGGAATCTCATAACTAACCATATCACATGAAAATTCCAACATCAATATCTAACATATTACACCGTTCACATAACTTCATTCATACATCACATTTCCATATTTCCATCATCACCTCCAACATACTATCAACAACCTTACTTCACACCACATGCTTTACATACACACACACATAGTCACACCGACTCTATCACATAACGCTCCCTTGACACCCCTTTGTGACCGGTTTGAAGTCGTAGGGCGAAAACGTGACTTTGGGACGTCTCCCAAGCCTTTGCATGAGCTCCTACAACTCCTACCCCAGGTTCATTTTAATTGACTCCCTAAGTTCATTAGATTCATTTGTTTTAGGTTCCAGGATTGTCGCTCTGATACCACTTTGTAACACCCCCATACTCCAAAGTGCCTTACAAGGCCACCTTAGGTACGGAGATGCTACCATATCGGTTTCCCAAGACAATGATATACAAAAGACAATAACGAAACATCTTAGATAAAATATTTAAACGTTTACATAGTCTCAAACTCCAAAACAAAACGGTCTATCCAACTAACTGGAAATACAAGTCTCAACATCTATTGTAGGACTCGACATAACGCAGCGGAAACTCTATTAAGGTGAATGCCCATCCATCCCTCGTGCAACATAGCTATACCTGTTCAAATCCGTTCACCATCCCCGAATGGATCATCACAGTTACAACAAACAATACGGGGTCAGTTACTGTCATACAATCAAATCAATGAAACATAGCAACATTATACATTCTCCTCCACCACATCACTGATTACATACTCAAGGTGTGTAGCCCTGCCAGTGGGGGACCGCAGTCGTTCCCACCTAAGCCCCGCTCATCATACCGAGCGAAAACCAAGTTCCTTAATGTGAACATCCCCTCCCGTGGCGGGTTCCACGGAGGGCGAATCAAGGGCGTGAAGCCACYCCCGCAAGTGACTCCACTCAGCCGAGAACGCATCTCGCAACATACTCCAATTCCACCTCCATCACTCCGTCACATCATACAACACAAAACATATATACATCATACAATCACAATATACATAATGCCACACGATAAACAATAACTGAGTAGGGAAACCCTACCTGGAAGCAATCACCGATCAGCAACACAAGCAACTAGAATCGATCCTCTACGAATCCACTTCCTAACAACCACAACAATCATATATCACAATCCATATATCACAATCCATACTAACAATCCCCAATCAATTACCCTAACCCCCGAATTAGGGTTTAGACAACGATAACGGAAAAGCATAAAAACAGTATCAGGAACTTACCCTTGAGACAAGGAACACAAAGATGCGACCGACACGGAAAACTACCGACTCAAGCTCCGGGCTTGCGAATAGCGCGAGATAACAGTACCAGGAAGTTTTAAGAATTATGAAGGAAATGAACAGTGACGACGATTATAAGGTTAACTCGCGTTATTTACAAAACTTAATTAAATCAGCCCGTAACGCAACTTACTCGATCGAGTAAGTAGGTTACTCGATCGAGTGACACCTACTCGATCGAGTGATCCAGCTACTCGATCGAGTGACCCTTACTCGATCGAGTGACCCAGATATTCGATCGAGTGGCACACTTTCAGACTTTGACTTAAAACGACACAAACTTACTCGACAGAGTAAGGCCTACTCGGCCGAGTCACCAAAGGCAGGGAAAACCGTAGTATTACAAAACCTCCCAACCAAACACCCCCTTAGTTTTCCCTCGAAAATGCATCTATTTTCATAAGGATATAATTGATTTTTTTAATAAACTATTATCTTTTTCTTAAAATATAATCTTAATATAATTATAATTATACTCTAATATTTTAATTAAATTCAAAATTATGATTTTTTCATTATAATAAAATAAAATTATTATTAAATTATAAACTATAAATTACTAAATTTTTCAGTAATGAAATAATTATTACCGTGAAGAATAACTTGACACGTACTTACTATTAGTTTCGTGACAAAAAAACAAATTCATTAAAAAAAATCACAACTTAGAAGTGAAAATTTTAAATTTTAAATAATAAACTAAAATAAAAATAAAAACTCTATATACCGCACAATTGCGCGGGATCTATACTAGTTAAACATCAGTTTTCAACAATGCCTCCCTACCTCATCGTTCACTCTCTCTAAAATATTTCTAAAAAATTCATATAAATATAGACCTATTGTTAATATGACCTAACTTTTTAATACTCCGTATCTCACAAGCCCACCAAAATGTCAGAGCCAACCCTAACTACTTTTAGCCTTCTAAAACAAAGTCAATTTGGTGGGTCAATAAGTGCTCGTGAGTCGTGAGCGAGTGTGAATTTGAAAAGTTCAACCCATATAAAATTTGAAGTGGATGTAAATATACATTAAGGGGTCGTTTGGTTCACTGCTTAGGAATGAAATGAAAATTATAGAAGTATGAGGTTCTAATTCCATACCTTTCAAAACATGTTTGATTCATTAGAAAAATAAACAAAGGAATTGAGTTTGAATCATGGAAGAGGGGGTGGGTATGCGATTCGAAGGGGTTGGGGTGAAGATATAATCCATCAAGATTCTAACTCCATTTCAAAATGCGTCAACCAAACACTAGAATGACTTAAATCCATTATATTTCAAACTTCTCAACCAAACACCCCCTTAATTCATAAATAAGAATACAAATACAAATGCAAATACAAAATACCTCTTTTTACACCTATGACCCCACCCACCTCTACCCTAGTGACATTCTTAGCCAAAAGGCCAAAGCACACACCGGAGGCGGACATATGGAAGATTATCAAACCTAGGACAACAATATGAAAAATTCGAAAGGTTTAAACATTACATAGTTCAATCATTAATAATCTATCGGTCTAGATTCTCTTCATTTCCTCAAAATAAATGGACTCTCATTTGAGTCATTTCCTATCAACGGTCCGGATCAAATATCGTGATGATCCAATACTTGTAATCGTTTCATAAAAATAAAGTCTTAATGGATGGTGAGAGAAAATATATTAAAATATAAATGTATTAGAGAGGGAACGAGGAAAAAGAAACGGAGAAAAAGACATAGAAAGAATCCAAATACGTAATCTATATGTAGCACGGTAGAAGATTTCAATTTAACAAATACCCTCTACCGTAGCCGACATACGTATCATCTCTCCTACTTTTATGTCCCATATCTCCGATTATGTGTCAATAGGAAAAGTTACGGGACAAAGGACACGGAATGAGACATATCACTGCAATTCAATATATATACGCAGTTACGCACACATAATTCATCCTCTTACTTATTTCAACCATTACCCGCCTCCATAATTCTCTTCAATTCGATTCTCCAGGTAACTTTTCAATTTCTTACTTTTGCGATTTATTCCGTTTTTCAATTATCTTTTCGCCCCTTTTCCCCATTTTTTCGATTATTTATGTATTGTATTGTATTGATTGGTTGATTGATTGGTTTTCTGTAGATTGTGATAAATCCTAATTTCGGCGATTAATTTTAATTTTTTTGAGCAGCGGATTTCGCTAATTAGGTAAATTATCTCAGTAATTTTAATTTGTTTTGATGATTTCAATGATTTTGATTGCAATTTGTCGTTTTAGGGTTTGTATAAATTGTATCTAGGTTATGAAATTTAGGGTTTTCATTAATTTCGGGGTTTTGATTGATGTCGTGTTAGTTTGTTAATTATAATTTATAGGGCTATTAATCATTTCATACTTGTATTGATTGGGTGAATTTTATGCTTTCGATTGCAAATTGCGTTTTAGGGTTTGTATAAATTTAGGGGTTTATATAGTGTTAGTTTGACCATCATAATTGATTGGGTTATTAATCAATCAACACTTGTATAAATTGGATGAATTCCATGGTTTCCATTGAATTTGTCGTTTTAGGGTTTGTATCAATTTGGGGCTTTCGTTAATTTGGGGGTTTATTGATGTTATGGTGCTAGTTTGTTAACGGTAGTTGATATAATTGTCAATCAATCAATACTTGTTTTAATTGATGTGTGTAATGTTCTTAAATTTTCACTGCCAAAAAATTTGGAAATCTTAGTCTTTGATTCCTATAGAATTAGGTTACTAAATTTTGTAATGTTGGTTAGTAGGTTATTTCTTTGTAACATAAAAACTATCACATGCCTCGTTCTTCCCTAATTCACGTCAAATAGACTTGAGAGCCAAACCCTTTGCTTTCAGCACCTCCTTTTACCTTTCGGCGTCTTATACCTATCTGCCTTCATCAATTTCCCTAATTTTCACCTTCATCAGATCTAATCTCTTTATGAGCCACGTTTGTCCAAAGCTTTTTCTCCATTCCTTATACCACTATACCAGTAGCGAACCTTCCTTCATGTGTTATATTTTCTATTTCGGTTGCAAATTGCAGGTTTGTTTCTCTCTCTCTCTCTTTTTTTTTTTTTTTCTTGGTATCGGTGTTATGACTTGTGATATGGGTGATTTGGGGGTAATTGATGTTATTGGTGTTAGTTTGTTGCTGTAATAGATAGGTTTTCAGTACTTGAATTAACCAATGTTCAGTAATTGATTGTGATTAGTTTTCCATGTTTATGCGCCACCTAACTGTTTTCGATTTGCAAATCGTTGTTTTAAGATTTCTTCCATCTTGGTTATGAAATTTAGGGTTTTATTAATAATTGGGGGTTTATGAATGCTTGTCTTTATAGTTTGTTATTTTAATTGATAGGCTTTCAATGCTTGTATTGATTGATTGATGCTAGATGATTTGTTTTTAACATTAGAATCCCATTTACCTGGTTGGACAAGCTACTAAAATAATGTTCTTTACTTTTACCACATATGCTAGCAATATTCTTCGGAGTACTTATTTCATGAAAGCATTCTCTGAAGAACGTGTGATTTATATTGGTCATTGTGTGTTTCTTTATGTTCTTTCTAACGCTTTCATATTATTTGATGCTGTCAGTTGTAATAATGGGAAAGAGAAAGTCTAGGGCAAAGCCGGCTCCAAAGAAGAGGATGGATAAGCTTGACACTGTTTTCTGTTGCCCTTTCTGTAATCATGGGACTAGTGTGGAGTGCCGCATGTAAGTTTATGCTACAGTCCCGAAGCTAATTTTGAAATAAGTCTTATTAAGACGCATGTCTGAGACATTGAGTTATTTGTTTAGTTTTAGATACAGATTACCTTAGTGATTGGCGGACTCACTTCTATTGTCTTACCTGATGTCCAGTGATATGAAGAACCTGATTGGTGAAGCAGCATGCGGGATATGCCAGGAGAGCTTCAGCACTTCCGTCACAGCTTTAACCGAACCCATTGACATGTAAGTGTTGACCTATTTATATATATAGTAAGCTGAGCTTGTGTGAGATAGTCTCTCATGTAAAGCCTAATTCCCTGACTCGAGTGCTTGAGAATTCTTGATTCAATAACTCATCGTGTTAATGGGTTGGTATAACATGTATGACAATCTCATACAAACTCTTAGTAGCTTTACATGTAATTACATGTTCTTTTATTAATCGCCCATCTGTTTGTTCCTACAGATACAGTGAATGGATTGATGAATGTGAGCGAGTCAACACCGTGGAAGATGATGCTGTGTAGGCTTTGGTGAAGCTGAGCGAGAAGTGTCGCTATCTGTTTAATTAAATAATCTGATCTTCACCCCTTCTCGTTGCTATGTACTTGCTATGAATGTTAGTTAGAGACCTGAGGTACTTGGTTTGTAATATTAACGAATTGGTGCAATAAACTGGTTTGTACCTGTGTAATATATTGTTACTTCCATTCCTTAGTTTGTTTCCCTATGTAATGCTATGGTGATACCGAACAGATTGTAACCGTCTTATAATTTGGCAGTAGTCTGTACTCTGTTTCTTCACCAATTTTCATTTATGTTCTTGTTTATGTTCTTGACGCTTGTTGTTTTTACTTCTCAAAGTAGCAATAGTTCTCTTGCAGTCTCGTATAGCATGAGAAGTACTGTGGACTATAAAGTTGTGCGGAAAGGCTCGGCTACCTTCCTGATAGTCGTCCTCTACGGACAACTTTACATATTTCCCGAAGTTAATTTTATGGTTGTAATTGAACTATATTTGTAAATCAATTAATAGCAGGATTTAAATCAATTCATAACAGGATGCTACATATGCCTGTCAAGTTCTTGTTTTCAACTGGTATTTTAGTTTAAACTCCTCCAAATCAAATATCCAACGGCTAAATCAAATACTGGGTAGAAAAACACGAGGGCCTAGGCTTCCACAAAAGAAGAACGGCTCAACGGCTAACATATGGGAACCTTTTCGTATATTCATGTTGTTCGTCACCATTATAACCAGTAAATGGGTCTAAGTCATCTTTTAGTCGTGTTGATAAAGACCGGGTCTTTTTAGTCATGTTGATAGAGGTCGGGTCTTCGAGTCATTCAGAGTTCCGAATCTATTTCATATGTAATGCTATATCAACACCGGGTCTTTTTAGTCATGTTGATAGAGGCCGGGTCTTCGAGTCATTAGGAGTTCCGAATCTATTTCATATGTAATGCTATTGGGGTGTCGCGTCACTTTTAGTAAGGGCTACTTCAAATTGGGTTGTTTTCAAATATGGTCACTTCGCTTTTATGTCTGTTTCAGGAAAATGACTAAAAAAAATGTTATGTAAGTCCGGTTGAAAAGGCCTGAACTAAACTGAAGTAAGACCCTTTATTTACGTCTGTAGACTGTAAATAGCCGAACTGAACTGAACTGAACTGAACTGAACTGAACTTTGAAGTTGAAGTGAAGTGAAATTGTTTTGTGAAAAAGATGAACTGAACTGAAATAAAACGAACTGAAGTTAAGTCCAAAATAACAGGATCGAGTGTTTGTTATAGTCGGTTTTGGATCGATCACGATCGAGTTAATTACGGGTCGGGCATTTTCGATTTTCAACTCAAGCAAAACCCTTATTCCTTTCTCCCCTTTTTCTTGCATTCAAAGAAACAAAAGAGGCGCCTTCTTCCTTCTTTCTTCTTCCTTCTTCCTCCTTCACACACTCCTAATAAGCTCAATAAAACAAAAAATGTCAAAAACCTAAACTTCCTTCAAACAATGACTTACCATTTTACTTTACCCCCATTTACCCTTCTAAAATCCTGCAAAACTCTTACAGGTTTCCAACAAATTCATGTTCATATCATTAAAAAAGGTCTCCATAATGATCTTTACATAATTGCTAACTTCATTTCTCGCTTTTTCGATAGATTTAACATGAATAATAATAATAATAACAACTCTTTTGATTACCAAACTTCTGTGTTTAATTCTGTTGTTTATCCTCATGATTGTCTTTGTAATGCGTTTTTAAAGGGTTGTTTTGATTATCATTCTTCGTTGAGTTGGTCGCTTTCGGTGTTGTCGGGTTTAAGGGTTTCTGGGTTTTGTCCTGATGAATATACGTTTCTGCCATTGATTAAGCGTTGTAGTAGGGAATTGAATGGTTGTGTTGGGTTTGGAGTTCATGGGTTGTTGATTAAGTATGGAGTTGAGAATGATTCGTATGTCGGATCGAGTTTGATTGACTTCTATGGGAAATTTAGGTTGCTTGGTAATGCACAGAAGATATTTGATGAAATGCCTGTGAGAGATGTGGTTTCTTGGACTTCGTTGGTGGAGGCTTGTGTGAATTATGGGGACCTGTATAGAGCGAGGAGGGTGTTTGATGAGATGCCGAAGAGGAATCATGTGTCTTGGTATATTATGATTAGTGGGTATTTGAGGAAACGGGAGTTTGATGAGGCGAAGAGGTTGTTTTATAAGATGCCTACTAAGAGTTTTGTTACGTTTACGACAATGTTTGATGGGTATGCTAAAAGTGGTTCTGCATGGCTGTTGTTTAATCAGTGTTGGGAGAAAGATTGTTCCTTTTGGACCGCTTTGATATTTGGTTATTTGCAAAATGGACAGGCAGATGAGGCTGTTAAGTGTTTTAGGGAGATGCTAGGGAGTATCACTATGCCAGATGAGTTTAATATGGTGAAATTAATATCGGCTTGTGCACAATTGGAGAATTTGCATCTTGCAAGGGAGCTTGATTCATTTGTTATGAATTGTAGCTCTTTTGATCATTGTCGATCTGATGTTGTCGCGGCTTTGGTGGACATGAATGCCAAATGTGGTAATAAGGAAAGAGCGATTTATCTGTTCTCTTTATGGTCATGGAGCCAATGAATAACTTGATTTCTGGAGGGATAGTCCCTGATAATGTGGCCTTCACTGTCATCCTGACAGCGTGTGGTCGTTCAAGACTTGTTGAAGAGCGTTGCCGCTTATTTGATATGATGAAGAACAATTGTCTAATTGCTCCCTCTGCTGATCATTATGCATGTATGGTTGATCCTCTAAGTCGTTCCGGTCACCTAAATCCCGGGGAGCGCTTCTTGTGGCATGTAGATTGCACTGTAATCCTGAGCTGGCGGAGTTAGTGGCTACGCATCTCGTTGAAGTTGAGCCACTTAATGGTGGAAATTTTGTTTCGCTGTCTAATATCTATACGGAAGCTGACTGTTGACTAGAGGTTTCTAATGTAAGGGACCAATTGGGAAGTAGAGGAATGTCGAGGAATTCGGATATATGCCAGTCATAGTTGGGTTAAGCCAAGATAAAACATTTCCTTGCCACACGTTAAAGATGATTCATAGTATTCTGAGAGTAATATCAGATGTGAAATAAATAGCACTGTCGGACATCATTGGGAATCGCGAATTATTGTTGGCTACTTGGCTGTGAGAGTACCAGTGCTGCTATTTGAGCAGTCATCCAAAGCGTATGCCTGGTTGCAGAAGCACACCTGATAATTCCATCGCTAGACACAAGTGAACAATGGTGTGTGCTCTTTCTGAAGCTCCTTATCTGTTTTAGAAGTTTCAGATTCATGTTGCTTTTTTTTTTGCCCAGTTGCCTCCTTAACTTGTATTCCGTATTTGTAGTCATCAGTTAACAAATGTAAACTTTGTKCATTATCATAGTTTGCTTTGTCACTCATTAAATGGCGATTAAGATTTCAACTCTTTTTGTTGTAATGTTTATGGGTTAGCTACGTAAAATACCAATTTTGTGTACTGTAAAACTGAATGAGCATTTTCTTGACTGGTAATTTTATGAATATTTCGAGTACTTTAATGTGCATTGTTAAAATTTAGGTTTTCATTATTTTGGGGATTTAGATTGATATGGTGCTAGCTTGTCAATCGCAATTGATAGGGTTATTAATCAATCAATCCTTGTATTAATCGGATGAATCCCATGCTTTCGATTGCAAATTGTCGTTTTAGGGTTTGTTTAATTTTAGGGGTTTACGGATGATATTGTGCTTGTTTGTTGACCCTAATTGATACGGTTATTAATCAATCAATACTGGCATTGATCGAATGAATTCCATGTCTTCGATTGAAATCGTCGTTTTGGAGTTTGTATAAATTTAGGTTTTTGGTTAATTTGAGGGTTACTGATGTGATTATCAATCAATCAATACTTGTAATAATTGATGTGGGTTAAAGTCTGTAAATTTTCACCCAATTTTTTTTGGAAATTTTAGTTTTTGATTCCTAATAGAATTAGGTTATTAATTTTGGTAATAGAATTAGGTTATTAATTTTGGTAATAGAATTAGGTTAATTTGTGATATAAAAA
>VHZZ01008899.1:45005-57913 GCA_009801015.1 Silene noctiflora
TGCTTATATTAGCTAACTATAGTTCCTTTCGTAGTCGAGATTTAAACTCCATGATTAAGTGGGTATCATTGTATATAAACATTGTATAAGGAAGAAGAAGCACGAGGCCATAGCTGTGTAAATTCAAGCGCAAATATTGACATTGGAGACAAATAGTTGACTTCTCTACCCTTTCGTATTAAGCGCCAAAATCCATACTAATTTTAACATTTGTAATTATTTAATTATTTTAATAAGGTGGCGCCGAAATTGTATACCACCCGGTGGCGCCATATCATTGTCCAGATAGGAAATATCGGGTAAAAAGTAGTGAAATGAATAAAATATGTACCGTCAAACTTATTATGGACAAATTTCTTATCCTCTATTAATAATCTTATACAACCCATCCAATAACATAATTTTTTTGGTACGCATCCAATAACATAATTTGGATTACTATATTACCCTCTTTTTTTGTAATAAAACCAAAACTTATCTAGGCCTTTAAGAATGGTCCAACCCTTACATTTTAGTCACCGAAAAAAAAAAAAAAAAAAAGAGAGAAAGAAATAAGAGCATCCACAATGAAGAGTATGTCATCTTCCTCTTATTTTTTCTCTTTCTTTCTATCTTTTTGACAACTCACATTCTCTTTCATCCAATTTGTTTTCCACTATCTTCATCCTCCTCTTTAATTTTCTCCTCACATCAAAGAGGATCCTCTCTTCCTCCTCTTCTATATTTTAATTGCTTTTTATAATAGTTAATAAATTTATCAAAATAAAATATAATCCACATGGTCCAATTTTAGAGGAGAGTGAGCACTTGGGCCAAGGTTGTACTTCCTCTAAAAATAGAGGAAGTCTTCCTCTTCCTCTTTCAAAGAGGATGTCAAAATTAATCCCACATTGAAGAGGATATCCTCTTAGAGGAGAGAAGGTGCTAAGAGGATGCACCATCCTCTTTAATGTGGGTGCTCTTATGGACAACAAGGATCATGCACGTTCAGTAATCCCTATGAGGCTATAGCTTAAGTTTTCAATTCCAAGTGGCAAACCTAGAGAAATTTTTAATAGCGCCACGCTAGAAATTTGGAAGTCAATTACTATATACCCCTCCGCACCACAATAATCTTATTTTTCAAAATATTTGACGGGTATTTGGAAATGTAAGAAGGTTATTACGGGACGAAAGGAGTACGAATTTGAAGTCCACACCAAAACTAAGCAAAATGAACAAAGCAAATTGCTCTGCAATGTCCTGGAACATCACATCATGTCACTGCATATGGATCCACCATTGCTTCCAACAACATGCTGTTCCTTGTTTTATCACCAAGAGATTCAGAACTTGGCATAAATAGTCTTATATGAGATAAAGATTGGTGATAGCCAAGAGATGCATTTTACAAGGTGGACACCTTAATCGTGAAAGCCACGTGAAATGTCATTGGGAAGCCTCTATTAAATAAGTGCAGCTACTTATTGAAAACATCACCAATAAAGAATGAAAGATGATAGCGAATATAGTTCAGCTGAATGAAATTTGAAATGCTTACAATGTTCCGGCAAGCATTTAAACTTACTAGAGAGCATGATGGACCAGACACATAAAGTCAAAGGTGTATAATGTAATATTCTTACTTGTAAGAGCAGCCAGCCCAGTATCTGTAAGTCGGGGTAGATCTAAGTTTAGTGAGGTAAGAGACGATAACCCCGACAGTTTGATCATCCCCATGTCAGAGACTTTAGTAAATGAGAGATTTATGCTTTCCAGATTGGTCAGTCCTACATGAAAAACATCTCAATAACATTAAAACCCCAAGAAGACTAACTCTAGCTTCTCATGCAAGAGTGTGAAAAAATGGACACCATAAGCAATAAAGTTGGAAGTGGACAAAAAGGAGGTAAGGAAATAAAGGAGCAATAAATCTACCAAAAGTTATCAATGGAAGAAATGTAGAACAAAATGCTATGCATATATCTCACCAGAGAGATGCTGAAGTCCACTGCTTCCCATTTCAGTATCAGACAACTCCAAACATTTTAACTTGGACAGACCTGAAATTCATATACTGATATCAGGCTGTTTACGCCTAAATAATCAAGAGAACTTCGAGTCAACTATTTGACTAATAACAACTAATGCATATAATTACGCAGAGAACAGAACATTGTGTGAATAATAACTAGATAGCATTGTGTGTGTGAAAATTAGCTTATATGGGGCTTAATTATATATGTGTGACATTTTGAATTCAAATACACGTTAGAATGCACAAGCAAAGGAAGGATAAAGACTCACCTGCTAAGTGAACGATGCCTTCATTAGTAATCTTACAAGATTCGATGTTCAAGCTCTCCAAATTAAAAAGATCTGCTTAAGGTAAAGAGAAGCACCATTCTTCCACATCATTCACGTTTGTTCATATTTTTTCCATTAAACGTAAAAAAGAAATGGAAATGATCTCATAAAGAGAAGCAATGAGAAGTAGAATTCCCATTTATCGGGTAGCAACAGCTGAAGAGGAAAAGTTAGAAAACATTACCTTTCAGGCACGCTAGAGATGCATTTGTAATGTTACTGTATGACAAATTCAATATCTTTAAGCTGCTCAGTCCTATCGTACACAGTTATCAGTCAGTCAGCATGTAAGCAAATGTAAACTAATTTAATGATCCGAGGAACACCAAAGAAAGAGGTTGATAGCAATTACCAGAGAAGCTCTCGCATCCATTGCTAGACAAGTTACACCTGCTAAGATTCAAGTATAACAGGGAACCAAGTGCTGCACAAGAGAGAAAGAGAATTAAGTATATCGAAAAGATATAAAAATTAGACATAGGACACTTCTGCAAGCAACTTCCGATCCAAACGATAACTAGTGCAGTGAGTCTTGCATAAGACGGTCTCACATGTGGCACAACCCAAATCCTGGTGTATTCCTTATTTTATTATAGGATTATAGCCTTTTACGGTTAGTTGGTTCGTCTCACAAGGTACATGTAAGACCAGTTCTTATAATTTTCTTTTTACTTAATTTGGCATGTACTTTCAGAAATCGATTTTGCAACCTGTGAGTGTGTTCAAGCTTGCAGAAGTGATAGGACAGCCCTCCAGGTTCAATAATGTAAGCTTGTGTAATCCTGTGGAACACAACTTACAAAAGTAAGTACACTTGAATTTGAAGTAGGGCATAAAACAGGCTGTGGACGTGGACGTGGACCAAAAAATAAATTTTATCCGTCCATTCCCTTTGAGTATTTTTTTTTTTTTTTATTTAAGTGGAGTGTGGCAGAAAAGGTAAAACCTTCAAGCTTTTTGGCCCTGTTGTGCTTTTACTCAAATGAAATAATGAGCCTTCACTAACAGAGCTCTACAGCGTTACAAGTAGAACTATATTCAACCATTCGGATTTTAAACAGGGACGCAGTGTCTCAATCTCTACCACTAAGATGCCTGCGATATCAAATAAGCCCTCAAAGCTCACAGTTATCACTGATCAAAAATTCACAAATCATATATGACGCCATGACGGCAATCATAATTACATCTGCATTCTATATTTTATCTCCATATACTCTGAACCAATAGCCCTAACTTGGTAAACATTGCGATGCCCACAGCAACGGATAACTGGTCTCCCAAACTTGTGCATTTAGGGTGTTATGTCATCTGTTAGAAGCTTTTATGGCCGATGAGGCAATTGAATGTTATTCAATTTTCATGTTTGGGGCGTAGAGGGCATGCAAATACCAGAAAACATAGACCACCTTTGCAGTAAACATAAAAAAAATGGTTATTGTAAGTTAAGTGGCACTAAAGTGTCAGTGATCAGGAGTCAGATTGTTGATGACCACTTTTAGTTTATTGTATCATACAGTTGACTAAATTCTTAGTTTCTTACACAAAAGAATAAATGTGAAAGACATGTCAATCAATCTTTTGGGAGACGGTCTCAAATTGTTAAGCACGTTCCAAACCAGCACAATCTGCATACACTAGATACAACTTACATAACAGATCGGTAATTATGAGAAAACAAAGTTACCTTTCAAGTAAGTAATGCCATTATCTGTAACCTGACTGCATGAAATCTGTAAAGATCTCAAATTCGTAAGCCCTGCGCAAACAAACAGATCACCATATTGTCATAATTCCAACAAAGTTAATTTCAATGATAAGTCGGGATCAATGTAGGTTGATCTAAAAAGTAACAGATAATAAATTATAGCTCAAACCTGCAGAAACCAAAGAACAAGGGTGATGAGAGTAACTTAGTGAATTAGGATTGCAAGAGTGCAAAAAGCTCAAACAACCACCATTTATTGCGAGAAAAAAAAGGTGGAGATGAAGAATACCTGATAAATGCTCTATGTCTGAATCCTTTATGCAGTTACACCACTTGATGCTGAGAGATTCCAGTTTACTCAAACCTGCAGAAACCAAAAAAACATATTGACTCAATGTATTCACAATTTTTTTTTTTAATGTTGCCATTTAATCTGACCTTTTCCTTTGAGGTGCGCTTGTAAAGAAAGACGAACAAGGATAACAATTGCTATTGCTATTAGCATGATGGTTTAAAAGAAGTAAAACATTCCTTCCAAAAGAAAGACACAAAAGCAAATATGATAAACATCATAGCGACCATGTGGTTTCCTGCAGGCTGGTGTATCGATTTAAAGTACAATTTGGAAAAGTCTGGAACCCATTCTAATCCGAGCGAATTTTGTAAAACCCAAAACATCATACAGGTCATCATGAATAATGTAATCTATAAGAAGCTACCTTTGAGGTGACCAAGCCCTCCATGGATTCTAGGGCACCGCTCCAAGTCCAGTTTTACCATGTTTGTCAAGCTTGCAAAAACACTCATTCCTTCAGATGTGATAGCATTGTTCCTTCTGAAACTAAGGCTCCTCAAGTTTGAAAAGCCTGGAAAATCGGTAACAAATTTATAAAACTCAATTGCTTTTCTTGATAGAAATGAAGTAAAGGATAAAAGGGTAAATAATAGAGAAATGAATCAAAAAGTGGACTTTTAATTAGAGTTGCCTAATTTAATACATATGTGTAAACCTCATATGCATACACACTTAATACAGATTTTAAGCAAACACCATGATATGTATATTGCGCAACTGCATTCGCAATTCATTTGGGTTGAACAAATTTGGTGACGCCAGATTACTGTAATATTGATAAACAGAAATGCTAGGAGTCCAAGTGTGGATTGACCAAGTGATACAAAACAGCCAAGTGAAGGAAAGCTACCTTTCATGTTTTTTAGGCCAGAGTCGGATATTTGATCACAAAAGTTGAAATTCAATGCCTCCAAATTTGTGCAGTCTTTGAGGCAACTTAGCCCAGAATCGGTAACTTCAGACCCAGAAATATCCAAGGAAAGAAGAGATGACCCTTGTGATGACACAACATCCATCCAGTTGTCATTGACGCCAAGATACTCTCCCAAGTTCATATCCTAAGAGATGAGCATAAATCAAACTGAATGCCCTCCAAAATGAATTTAACAGATCACTGTAAAGGCTAATGAAGGTTACGTTTAACATGGATAGTAAGTACCTCAAGAGCACATCCTCGGAAAGCTTTGAATGAGACATCAGTTAAACGTTCAGAACGAACCAATTCATCAAAAATTTGCTGACTGATATCCCTTGGCAACTTGGAAAAGGTAGTATATCTATGTATATCCTGACATTTAAAGAGATTAAAATCAGCACAATCAGATAGCTTCTATCTACAAATCCCAACAATAATTTAAAATTTCTCTCAAAAGACCATCTCATGAATAGAGTGAGACATACTATTTAAGAGATAGACCTGATACGTATAATGCCAAATTAAATGAAGAAAATAACAAAGTCTATTGTACACCTCCGTTCTAGTCATTTGTTTATCTATTCCATTTTAAGGCGTCTCCTACATTTGTTAACCTTTCTACTTTGAGAAGGCCTTTCATAGGTAATTTGACCACCCACATCCATTTTTGTCCACTTGTCATTGTGAATGATAATATCTACAAATAGTCCCCTCCACTCTCCTTGGTCTTTGTGCCAAACCCAAAGGTAAACAAATGGCCGGGACGGAAGGAGTTACTACTAGTGTCAAGTCTCATTCTAACTTAGTATGAGATGGTCTCAACAAGAATTGGGTTCAATCACTTCAATGTTACCCGGCATATCGTGTGTAGACAAAGATCCATGAGTGATGGGCATTGTCTTGTTCCCTGCTGAATATCTCGACAGGAGCGAACGAATGTCATTCCTAGCCATTTCGTGCTTCCGCTTTTGCAGTATCCATATAAGCTTCTCTTCACAATAGGTTCTTCAGCAACCATATCTCTCTTCCTAGAGCAAGTAGCACCCATCGCGCCTAGTATTTGATAGCTCTGCGTTTAATTATTTAATGGTGAGTTAGCATTCAATCAATCAACAGCCTGAAATAGGAGTAAGTTAACCCAACAATCATGACACAATCTTCTACATGCATGACATGATCAAATGATTCAAATCAATCAAGTGTCTGCAAGTTCAAAACTCTCATAAGAACATCTTAGGCCAAAGTTGTAGCATTTCTGCATAAACTAAATTGTTGATACGGCAACAGACACCTTTACCTTCCCAATTCTATATTCCATGGACTTACGTAGCACGGTGATTGTATTTGAATTCAATTGTCGGTATCCAGAGAGACCATCTTTCATACAAAATTGTGAGAGAAGCAATTAATAAGGATTGGATTCAATGTATAAATGGGTAATTAGTAGGTAAACGGAACGATCTTGTTAAAATGCTTTGTGAAACCGCCTCGTTTGAGAATTTGTGAAAATCAACTATATCAAGTAGTCAAATACACATTCATATAACAATCTCCACCCTTTTTATCAACATGGATCAATCAAAACATCTGACCTAACTTTTCACAAAACTCTAGAAAGCAAACTTCCAAACCCTCACATAATTTATACTGCTAAATAAATTAATACCCCACCACTTGATTTCATTCATATCTCAACAACTCTTGATTACCTCATCTATATCCATCAAGTTTATCAATAATTCTCAGATAACCAAACAACCACAAATTCCACTTAACCAAAATAATACTCCCTCCGTCCCGGTCACTTCTTTACCTTTGGTTTTGGCACAAAGACAATGGAAAAGGGGAAGGGCCATTAGTGGTGGTTGTTAGTGACAAGCGGACACAATGGATGTATATGATCAAATTACCAATAAAAAACCTACCTGATATAGAAAGCTAAACAAATGAATGAAAACAGGTAAACAAATGACCGGGGAGGAGGGAGTACTTTGCAACTGTGTACAGTGAGTTAAAACTTCCAAAAATATAAGGGATTCGAACCGTTTGATTTTCTAAGTTGTACCCTCGTGCGAAAAGAGTTTCGACTGATCATAGCTTTTGGTTACGAGTTCAGAAAGCGGTGTCACCCCCTTTAACTCTTACCAACCAATCAACTATAATACTATACAGGAACATGAAAGGTAAAGTCTTGATGCATGTAACTAAAAAATGGGTAAAAAACACAAATAAATGTACCAAAAACAACAACATTCAAGTATAATAACAAGAAAATAAATTACCCACAAGTAAAATTCACAAAAACAAGTAAACAAAATCATGGGTTTTCAATAAATTACCTAATTATCGAAGATAACAGTGGATTAAAGTAAACCCATGATCATTTTAGAAGAATAATGATGGATTAATGTTGGTGGCGGAAGAACTACGAAAGGTACAGAAGTGTATACTTATATATTGTGAGGTGATGACTTGGCATTTGGTAACCAATAAGAGGATGACACGTGTGAAATGAAGGGAGAAAAGTCAAGTCAATGTTTTTTTTTTCATTTTTGGAAGTTAAGATAAGAAGAAGAGTGTACTTAATTAGAGTTTAAAACTTGAAGGACTTCACTTTTGTTAATGAGTTTTATACTTTTATCTATTTGTTAGGCATTTATGATGGCCAACAAGATACTTTGCATCATGATTTTTGGTTTGCAGAATTTGTGGAGTTGTTTTAGGCTTCAAAGTTTAAAGATATCTTACAAGAATCTTCATTCTACCTACAATTTGAAAGCAACTTATAAATGCAAAATTAGCATTTTTATGTCCAATTATGAATTTGTTACTAAAAATACATACACAAATTTGTTACTCTACCGAATATGTCTTAGTCTAGTGGTTAAAATGGAAATATTGTGAATAATATGACCAGGTTTGGATCCCCCTCCTAAAAAAAAAAAAAAAAACTTGTTACGGTAGTTTGTGGTACGCTTATGGAACATATGCTCTATGTTGATAAATACGGAGTATAAAAGTTGAGAAAAAATAAAGAGTAAATAAAAGCAATAATATATTTAATGAAAGAGAAAGAGATAAATTGATAGCCATTATCAAACTATAAACTCAAATTTCATAATCAATATCATAATACAAATATTTCACATTCAAAACCACGTGGTTGAATTGTAATTAACTTGGATTGAGAAAATGCCTATTATCAATACCGAATTATTGAACCCGCACTTTTCATGTGGTTTGGAATTGTTTCGCCGAGTTATTGACTATTCATACCTATTCTACCCCTCTCGTATTTTCTAAACTCTAATCGCCTTGGTTGAGTTGAGGCGGCAATCCATAAATCATCTGATTCCCTTGCTTTTGAAGAGGAGCTGCTGGTGCAACTGACGGGGAATCCAAATCAGCCAAACCAACCAAACCTTATTGCCAACACCCTGACATGCTACCAACACTAGTACACCACCAATCCACCATCACCCTCCCCAACCAGCTCAACTACCAACGCGTCTCTCCAGAAAAGGGGATGCCATTACTACCCACATCCCTCTTCCACAATTGACTCCACCATAATATCCTAAGCGATGACGCCCTCTCTACCACGCAACATGACCTCTCTCCGTCCTTACCAACTTCTCCCTCCCAATACTGGAGAAACCATGACATACTCATCCACTATAACCCTACTTTTCACCACCATATAAGATGGTAGATGTATATGAAATTTTGGACTATGAAATGAGGAGTGGATAACAGTGGTAGGGTATGTTCATCAAGGTTGTAGCACAAAAAAATGAGGCCCCAAATATGAATGTGTAAGTGTACTACATGTTGAAGTTTGTATTGAATTTTATTAGTAAAACTTATAGATTCGGTGGCCAAAACTAGAGGTCCGATTTTGCCGCTCGTGGTCACCCGAGGTATTAAACGCCCCTGGTTGTAATGCATGAGGAATGGAGGATGGCATGAAGGTAAAGGTGTAAGGGTTGATGGTAGTATGGGTGGTTGTTGTGGCAGTTGTACAATGACAATGTGGAGATGATGCGGTGTTAAGTAACCGATCATTTTCTGTACAATGTAATGTAAAACACCACATAATTATTAGGATGTTAATTTTCGTAGTTGTAATACTACGGTTTTCCCTGCCTTTGGTGACTCAACCGAGTAGGACTTACTCTGTCGAGTAAGTCCGTGTCTTTTTAAGTCAGAGTCTGGAAGTGGGGTACTCGATCGAGTAACTGGGTCACTCGATCGAGTAAGGGTCACTCGATCGAGTAACCTCCTTACTCGATCGAGTAGGTTGCCTATGCGGGCCAATTAAGTTAGGTTTTATAAATAACGCGAGTTAACTTATTAATCATTCTACGACTGTTCATTACTTTCTTAACTGTAAACTTTCACAAAGAAAACCTCTCAAGAGTTGCTACTTCGTCATCTCGCGCTATTTGCAAATCCGGAGCTTGAGTCGGTAGTTTTCCGCGTCGGTTGCGTCATCGTTTTCCTTGTCTCGAGGGTAAGATCTTAGTACTGTTTTATGCCTTTTCGTTATTGTTGTCTAAACCCTAATTTGGGGATTATGGGAGTTGTTTGGGGGTTTCGAGGCTAGGGTTGTAATATGTGATTGTATGTATGAATAGGAGGTGGATTCGTAGAGGATCAATTCTGATTGCTTGAGTTGCTGTTGGTGATTTCTTCTAGGTAGGGTTTCCCTACTCGGTTACTGTTTTATCGCATGGCATTGTGAATATTGTGTTTGTATGATGTATATATGTTATGTGTTGAATGATGTGACGATATGATGGAGGTGGAGATTGGAGTGTGTTGCGAGATGCGTTCTCGGCTGAGTGGAGTCACTTGCGGGAGTGACTTCACGCCCTTGATTCGCCCTTCGTGGAACCCGCCACGGGAGGGGATGTGCACATTAAGGATCAAGGTTTATCACTCGGTATGATGAGCGGGGCTTAGGTGGGAACGACTGCGGTCCCCCACTGGCAGGGCTACACACCTTGGGTGTGTAGTCAGTGATGTGGAGTGAGGTGGTGTGGTGAAGGAGACTGTGTGGTGTTGTTATGTTATTATTTCATTGATTGTTGTGACAGTAACTGACCCCGTGTTGTATTTTGTAACTGTGATGATCCATTCGGGGATGGTGAGCAGATTTGAGCAGGTATAGCATTGATGYGCTTGGGATGGATGGGCAATCACTTTGTTAGAGAGTCTTTCGTTGTGCTGAGTCTTTTAGTAGTTGGTTTTGAGACTTGTATTTCGTTTGGTTTGTTAAACGGTTTTGTTTAGACAGTTTGATAACAATGTAATCGCTAAATACTTTATTTAAGGTATTTCGTTATTGTCTTATGAATATTATTGCCTCGGGAAACCGAGATGGTAGCATCTCCGTACCTAAGGTGGCCTTGGTAAGGCACTTTGGAGTATGGGGGTGTTACAAAGTGGTATCAGAGCGACAATCCTGGAACCTAAACAAATGAACCCAATGAACTTAGAGAGTCAAATAAAATGAACCCGGGGTAGAAGTCTTAGGAGCTCATGCAAAAGCTTGGGAGACGTCCTAAGGCCGCGTTTTCGCCCTACAACTTCAAACCGGTCACAATGGGGTGTCAAGGGATCTTTATGTGCTAACGTGGAATGTACGTATATGTATGAATAACATGTGGTATGAAGTAAAGATGATAGTCGTATATGATGTATGATGTTGGAGAAGGTGGAATGAAATGTGTATGTTTCTGTATGGTGTTGTATGTGAAGTGATTTACGATGTTGTGGATTTATATGATTTCGATAAGTGTGAAATGATGAGATTATGTTGAGGTTGATGGTATACATGTATATGCTTCGTATGAGTAATTGTTGATGTTGTAACATAGTTAGAATAGCATGCGGGTAGGGTAATGGTCTGCATGACTCGATCGAGTGGGGGAAACTCGATCGAGTAGGAAGGGTTCGATCGAGTGGGCTGAACTCGATCGAGTGGGTTATGTGACAAAGTTGGGCAGGCTTCTGTTTTGTGGCACTCGATCGAGTAGTTAGGGGACTCGATCGAGTGGGGTCTACTCGATCGAGTACCTTGGGGGACTCGATCGAGTAAGTTTTGGTGGGTTTCTGCCAGAATCTGGGGTGGAGGCACTCGATCGAGTAGGCTTGTAACTCGATCGAGTGGCCTCTACTCGATCGAGTGTGTGTGGACACTCGATCGAGTGCGTATGTGCAGATCCTTTTTAGTTTTGCGATATGAACTGTGCATTAATATCCACCTTTCTAATATAGTTATAATGCCGCCAAATAAGAATGACATGTACGCCAGGGCTGAACTGATGAGTTTCGACGATGTGGTTAAGATGCTGGAGCATCAAGAGGCGCTTACTGAGGCGCTGAAGAAGTTCACGAAGGAAAARGGAAGCGAAGTGGATTTCGCGAAGATGAGTACCACGATAGCTCGCTTCAACCCGAAGGAGTACGTGGGTACTGGAGAACCAATTCTGCTGGATAATTGGTTAAGGGAGATGGAGAACATCCTGRAGATAGTTCACTGTCCTGAGGATTATCAGGTAGAGCAGGCTGCGTTCTACTTGAGGGGAGCGGCAGGAGAGTGGTGGGACAAGGTAAGGGAAGGAGCTTTAGATTCCTATCTAAAGYAGGGGAAGTCAGCGATACCTTGGGGAGAGTTCAGGAGAGCGGTGCGGCGTGAGTTTGTGCCTGAGCACGTGCGCAGTAAGCTGAGGGAGGAGTTCGATGAACTGAAGATGACTCCTGACATGACGGTGGCCCAGTATTACCATCTCTTCAATGAGAAAGTGAGGTGCGCCGAAGACATGGGGTTGAGTGAAGAGAACCTCGCGCTGAGGTTTGAGAAGGGGCTGACGTACAAGATTATAGAGAAGCTGCCAATTGGTGTACTTACGGATGTCAAGGAAGTTTATGAGAGAGCAGGACGGGCTGAGAGGTTGGTGGAGTTGGCAAAGGAGAATAGGGAGAAGAGGACGGATAATAGGAAGGCTGAAAGTGAAGGGGGTGGCCAATCCAACTATAAGAAGAGTAATCATGGCCAGGGGAGAGCGTATTCGTCAGGGGGCGGATTTAGCAGTGGAGCTTCGTTCGGCCGTGGTCGAAGTGGTGGTGGAAGTGGTTGGGGCATCTCATGCTTCAACTGTGGCGGTATGGGCCACAAGCGACATGAGTGCTATGTCGAAGGGCTTACAGGGGAACTTCTCGCAGAGGCAGACTCAGAGTTACGGGAGCAGCAGGCCAACTGGGTCGTGGAATGGCTATGGGAACCGAGGTAACACTGGAGAGGCAAACCGCACTGGCGGTAATTCTCAGCATGGACCAGCTTCTAATGCGAACCAGGGGTCGGCTGCAAAGCCTTCAGGTTCGGCGAGTACGGTGCAAGGAGGGGATCGAAAGACCAGCGGGAAGCTGTTCATGATGGATAAGAAAGCAGCTGAAGAGGATGCTCATGCAATCACGGGTACATTTCTTGTTAATGGAGTCTTTACTTTTGTTTTGTTTGATTCGGGGGCATCTAATTCTTTTGTGTCGTCGAGTCATGCTAAGTTGCTGGGTTTGAG
>VHZZ01008901.1:5786-18263 GCA_009801015.1 Silene noctiflora
GATATTAGCTCAAAAACACTCAACAAAGTGCTAAAATGATAAGTAAAATGGAGCTAATCTAGGGAGTAAAAATGCATAAATAAAGTACTTATCAACTACATAGTTAGGTTGTTTGGTTAATTGTTTGATTGGGAGTTGACGACAAATCCCACCATCAAATATATGATAAGATATGTACGGTTGTTATGAAAACATGTTCAACATGATTGTGTCATTCTATTAAATTAATGTGTAATAAATTTGAGCTAACTTATGTAAAAGATTAGTAAAAAATTCTTGTAAATAAGGAAATCTTTAAATCAAATATGTAAATCTCTCCATAATAAAATATGTACGGATCTTAAAATATCTAAATCAACATACAAATTCAATATATTCAATCAAGTATGTTTTGTTAGTATTCAATTTCTAAATACTTTTTCCAAATTAAACCTCCTAAAAAATATCAAGATTCTAAAATACTTTTACATAACTCTCATATAGGCCTCCCATAAAAAAACACAAAATATGAATTCTCAACTACTATAAATGACACAAAATAATAATCTAATCATCTTAATACAAAACTTTATAAATAGTAGATTCATTAAATGTAAAAATGATAAATGTCAACATTTTATTTACAACTTTATCTAGCACAATCTTCTACAAATATCGTACTATAGTACGGGATCTATACTAGTATATTTATTAAATGTGTGCGAATCGATGTGTCTCATAACTCCAAACAATTTTATATGGGCGTCGCTTTAGGATATTGTATAAGAGATAATTTTTCGAAATTTTTGGTTTTGGTTTGAATATGGATATTAGAATTAAAACATTTGGATATCCGATCTGATCTGAAACTTTAATTTTCTAATATAATTTCGAGAAATTACAATTTTACCTGATACAACAACTTAATCAAAGATTAAATATAAAAGAAATATGTAAGTAGTATTTCAATTTTATGTCGAGACCATTGGAGTAAGAATACTAAAGAAAATCATTATGTAAGACGATGAATATGATCGTGTTTCAAACTTAATTTTAAAGTAAATTTCAAAATATGGATATCCGCATCTGATCCGATTATTTTGGATATTCAAACATTGGATGTCTGAAATATTTGAATATGAATATGGATATCTGATTTCAGGAAATTCTAATATGGATATCCGATCTGAACTAGCACTTTGGATCAAATATCTGATCCGTGCTCTGCCCTAGGGGTAAAGGCATGGGCGGGAGAGAGGAGAAAGAGGGGGCGAGAGGATAGGCGGTAAAGGTAACTTCGGTCTCGGTGACCGACGTCATTACAGGGATAGTGGCCGGATTGACGGTGATGAGATGGAGCGGCTAGATGGAGGAGTGTGTGGGTTAGCGTGAATGAGGGGAACGGAAACGCAGTTAGTTCGACGGTTAGAGGGCGGTAGTTGGGGTTAACGGTGAGGGGAGGAGACGCTTAGGTTCACCGGTTGTGGGCGCCTGGGTTCGCTGGTGGTGGCCACTTGGGTTGCTGACGTTAGGCGGTGGGTAGGGAGGGTGGTATAGGGGTGTGAAGGGTTGGTTGTGTGGTTGGGGTATGGTGGTTGTGTAGTATATTTTTTGGGTTTTTTTTTTCAACAAGTTTTTTCAATGTAGTACACAAGATGAGAAATGAGAGGGGCAAAATAGTCAACTAAGTACTGAAATGAGTAAAATTTGTACTGTGAAAATCAGTATTAGGATTTAATGAAAATAAACCTTATTATGGGTGTCCTTTTTATATAACTTCAAACTGTGCATTAACGGACTTAAGGACTATAATCATAAGTCATAATAACTATCCTACATCCTTCTCTGATTGCACTAGCACACTTTTTTTACCTACTAGTTGGTAGTTGGTGTACGAAGCTCTTTGTGCCACAAGATAGATATACCAACGTAGTTTTATACCTGAGCATAGCAAAGTCATGAAAGTAACTATAAGAAACACGCGCAATTGAGGCCACTTTTTTTTTTTTTTTTTTTTTTTTTTTTTTGCGACCGTCTCTAAGAGGGGTTCAAAACACAATGTTGTTATAAAGTATGATGTTTCTCTATGAAAGGTTAGATCCACATTGATCAAGGTTATAATCAATTAATTATAGACTCGATGTTCCTTTTTTGAGTGATGTAATTGGAGTTAAAGCAAAGGAAAGCACATGATTTTTATCATAGTTTGAAAAAACACATATTGGCATTCGATCAATATCAACAACCTTAGGCGAACGTCTGCAAATGCCCCAATTCTAGTCCGAGATCATAAATTAAGTTCGAATTACATCAGAGGTTATAGTTCACATGTTATACTCCCTATGTCCCAGTCAATTGTTGTCTTTTGCCTTTTACACGTTTGCCGATGTGCATTTCATTTCGTAAGTATCTTTACTTACATAAGTGTGAAAATTATAACAAAAAAAATTGTTATTCTTAATGTACTCATTAAGACTAATCAAACAAGATCCCTCATGACTATATTTTGTGTTATGCATTGGAAATTATTTTAAAGATTCTCTTCCTTTATGAACAGTGTCCAAAAAGCAAAGGACAACAATTGACCGAGATAAAGGGAGTAATTACAGTACAAACCAACTAAACATCCAGCTAAAAGACGTGAAATTTGTTAACGGATCCATCCCTCGAACTCTTTCTCCCATTTTCTTCATGGTTTCGACATCAACTTCAGCATCCTCGTCCTCGTCGCTCTTACGTACGTACTATGGATAACCTGCAACATACATTAGCCCACAACGACATTTTAGTTACATATCATTATATCAATAACCTCAAGTCAACACAATTGATGTGAAACTCATTGTTGCCGGGATTTGCCGTCAATTCCCGGGTCAAAAACAATTTATAGAAAACCCAATTTAAGTAGTAAATCGGGGTCAAACCACGAGGATGATGTGGGCTTACACTTGATTTGTTCGAGTCTAAGTTTAGTCAAGCAAATGTGAATTCAAGAGTTTAACTAACAACTAGAGTAAATTAAAGCAAGGTAAGCAAGATTAAATGTAAACTATTGATGGAAAACTAGGGTAGTCGAGTTCCCATAAGCAAGATAACTAGGCAAGGGCGAAGAAATGGTAAGGGTGATTATATAGCCTAGGAATGAAAGACTAATTTCGTAGGCTTATCCTTAAGACGGACACAAAGTCATCACAAAGCATCCAAACTAAGCATAAGTTGAAGAAAGGCATGGACTTTCATACACACATTTCATCAAACACCTTCTATGCATGCTCACAAAGGCTAAACATTTTCACCCGAAAACCAAATATTAACACCCAATAACCATTGTTAAACCCACTTAGGTTTCCCCTAAATCCTAGAAGGAAACTACTCACACATGGTAAAGGAAATGTAAATAATTGAAACAATTAACACTAGTGAAACAATAGACATTATGTGATTTAAGATAACAAGTAGAAAATGAAAATAAAATGTAAACAAATGATTAATGAACTAATAAGAGAAGAGAATTGTACCAAAAAAATATAAAGCTTCAAACTTTGGATTAATTATCAAAGAGATTCTTCAATATCCTTGATTACAACCCAACATGGAAATGTAAACTATCTAACAAACACTAAATCTATGCTAAATTGAAGGTTAATTAACTAATAATTAAGGAAAGATTAAGCTTTAATTAAGGAAAGTTGAAATGCTTAAGGTAGGGTTAATAGTCTAGGGTTGTGTTCTAGGGTTCTGTGTCATTACAATTAGGGAGGGGGTATTTATAGTTTGTCTCAAAATTGGGTCAAAATTACAACATGGGTTTCAACTCGTAACAGGTGGTCCCAACCGGTTGACCGACCGCCGGTGGCCGTGCTGGCTGGGAGTCTTCTGTAACATTTTGGCAAAATGGAGGTCCCCAGGTATGCACAGTCGGTCAGCCGGCTGCCGGTGGGCTGACCGGCTAGGAATCTTCTGTGAGGACTTGGTGAAACTGGAATCATCAGGTGTGCATGGCCGGTCAGCCGGCTGCCGGTGGGCTGACCGGTTGGGAAGTTCCTGTAAGTTTTCCCAAAGTCCTCCAAGTTTCATCCTCCTTGCATTCCCGGCCGGCCAGCCGGCTGGGAGGTCCTGTATGTGTCCTTCAGCACTGACCAAGTAGGGGCGTCCTCAGCCGGCCAACCGGCTTCCGGTAGCCTACCGGCTGGGAGACCTTCTTCAGCTTTTTCCTCCTCTTCTTTTCCTCTAAGTCTTGGAACCGGCCCTTTGGCTCCTATTTTCTTGATTCCGTGTCGAACCCTACAAAGTAAGACATGCAGTCATTGTAACACCCTCATTTATTCAGGAGAGCCTTTAGTTAGGCCTCCTAAACAAATAGGAGTGTTACCATCTCAGTTTACTGAAGTAGTGTATAACAAACTATAGCAATCCAAAGTACATAAAATTAAAACTTTACTTATAAGGCTTATTACAACTTAACCAACTAAAACTGATGATATAAATTACAATTCTCTTGCAGCGGAATAAAATAAAGTATGTAAATAAAACAGTGAAAGTCTGAACTAAGTGAGCTAGACAACTAGGTAGACATAACCAACATCCTCATGCATCCCCCATGAGCTCCCAAAATAGCTAACTCGAGACCTGTCAAAAACTGCTCCCCAATAATGGTTCATCACAGGTGTTCACGAATACACTGTCAGCCACGAGGTTGAGTAGGATATAAATAAACAACAATACAGTAATAAATGCATACAAATAATGAGACCATGCAACCGATGCACCTCTGCATCCAACACAACTCCAATACTCCCCATGATCACATCCCGAACTCCCGCCCCGCCATTCCCTAGGCCGAGGTACAACTCAACCATCGTTGAGATCCAGGAGAACGCCCGAGGACACCATGGTCAAGCTTGCAGACCAGCTATGGGCCTAAACAAAGTAACCATTTCCAGCATCACACCACACCAACATCCGACACAATATGAATGCATGCCATGCCAATAACAAATAATATATTTCTCATGCCTTTAATAATATTCATCCAATACTCAAAAAAACCACATTACATGTAAACATGCCAACAATTAATAAACACATTAAAATTACGGTTGAGTAGATATATCCTACCTTTTAGCAAAATACTCCAAATAGCAATCCGAGTAAAGTAAATGAAAGATATCCGTCAACCACACCCGTCACCTTAAACAAATAATAAATAACAATCACTAGCTAACCAATTAACAACGATAATTAATTATATTTATTTATTACGATTCACTATTATTATTGCACTCAATTGATTACTTAAACCCGTCCCTTAAACTAACTAATAAACAACTAATCGCGAATATGAAACACATCCCATCCACTAATTTATAATTATAAACTATTAAATATCGTTACATAAGTTAAACAATTATACTCGCCTTATAAACCAACAAATCAATAACTAATTAATTAATTACGATTACAAACTCCGTCTCACAAACAATTATACGAACATATATTATTATATTTATCGCTACGTAAATTATCGAATTAAAAATCGTTATAAAACAAACACAATCAAACCACGCGTCCATCCCTTCATAAGCACCCTTGGTCTACCACCCGACAACCACCAACCCACGCCTATACAACCTCAGCTCCCCTGCCACACCGTGGTCAGCCACCCACCACCACGGTATGCCCAGTCATCACCAGCTCCTCTGACGCCACCCACAGCAGCCCTTACACCCTCGCCCTAACACGACTTCACCCAAACACTCAGTTTTCCCCTTACAACCCGTGTCCCAAAACACCAGACCACCACCACTACACAACCCCACACCGCCTCTGGCCACCACCATTGTCAGCACTGACGCACGGTGGTTCCAGGGACAGTATCGCCTTTCCCTCGTCGCCACCACATAAGCCACCAACACCGCCTTAAGACGGTTCCACCACCACGTTCTGCCCTTCGCCTGTTTTCGCATAACTCGCCACCACAGCCACTAACTACCACCATTAACCACCACGACACCACCACTAAGACCGACTTGGACCCAGAAGCACAACCCAACCTTCCCCTTGCCACGGCAGCCAACAAACTCGACACACCACTCGTCTTAAGCCTAGGACCCGAAAACCCGCAACTAGCCATTACTATTCGATTTTCCGGCAACCACCACCATAGTCACCACCCTTACCACCCACCATGGTCGACCCTCCTTCAGCAACCATCCTAATCCACCTACTAGTCAAGTCGGGTCAAAAATACGGGTTTAGTCCCTTGTTTCAATTCCGCGACACAGCCTGCACAACCCCTGATTAACCCCCTTAACGGCCTACCTAGCTAGGTCAGGGTTTGGTCACTGCAGTTCGTAGCCTATCCTAGGTCAGTTGATACGGTCTAGGGTCAAGCAAGGTCGAAGTATTAAAGCGATTTAAATCGATGTATCAAACGATATATTAAACGATGAAATAAAACGATTTTAAGACGGTTTGTATACACTTACTCGTTCGAGGCAAAATAAGGCTTGTGAAATCTGAAAATTACATCTGAGGATCGACTTTGCATTAACAATAGAATAGGTCATATAACAGGGTATTTATAGTCGATTAAAGGTAGAGAGTTTGGGAAGAAATAGAATTTCCATAAATCTTTACAAATATTATTATTATTATTATTATCCCAAAATTTCGGCCAAAATATAAAATAGGAAAAATAGGAATTATTGTTATTATAGGAAATTCAATTATTAAATAAGAATTAAATATAAAATAAGAAATAAATATAAAATAGGAAATAGAATTAATTATAATTAAAGTATTATAAATCAAGGAATATAAAAGAATATCACTTTACGAAATAATTATAAAATACGAAATAACTATTAAAATATGATTCATGAAATAATAATAGTTGACTTGCATTGACCATGACTCAAATACGGGATATTACAGTCATAGTACGGGAAATTGGGGGCAAAATGCACATAAGGGCACGCTAATCCATGTGAAACGGATTAGAATGAAAGGAAATGAGAAGGAAAAGTGACTAAAATAAGCACTCATCACTCATGAAGGCACTTAAACAAACATACCGATGGGGCTTTTGTCGCGAAAGCCTATCAAACAAATTAACCTTACAACCAAACTGTGTAGTAGGGAAGTAGGGTGTCGAATCCACGAGGATGGTGTGGGTATACACTCGGTTTGTTTAAATCCAAGTTTAGTCAAACAAAGAAAAGTAGGGATTAAATTAGCTAAATTTTAACTAAAGCAAGAGAGAAACAAGATTTAGTAAGATTAAGATGCAAACAATGGATGAAAAACTAGGGTAGTCGGGTTCACTTAAGCAAGGTAGACAAGAACAAGTAATGAACAAGAAATGGGTAAAGGAATGGCTTAGGATTAGACACTTATTTCTTAGGTCACCTAAAGTTCAACACAAAGCTTTCATCTTGGGCCACAACTCAACAATTAACATACTATCAAACATCCTTTTTCACTTTCATTCAAAGAGATGTGAAGCAATAATCAAAGAAAGATGAGAGCTTTCACAAACACATTTCATCGAACACCTTATATGCATGTTAATGAAAGCCAAACAATGTACCCAAATCCAAATGTTAACTACTCATGTTCATAGTCAAACCCGTACTTAAGATTCGCCTAAACCCTAGAGAGGACTACTCAGACATACTAGAAGAGTACATGTAAACAATTGAAGAAGGAAATATGAACATGATGACAAATATGATATAAAGTCAAACAACAATTAACAAGAACAAGGAAATGTAAACAATTGAAAACAAAATGAAATAAAGGAGAGGAATATACCAAACTAGAAGAAAGATAGAGCCTTTGGATTAATAATGGAAGAATTCCTTCAAAATCTTCTCTTACAAACCCAAGTACAAAATGTAAACTATTAAACTTGACTAAAACTAGGCTAGATTACTAATTAATTAGAGCTTAATTAAGGAAAGATTAGTGCTTGCTTAAGGGAATGCTTAACATAAATTCTACAATTATTTCAGATCTAGGGTTGTGTGTACAAGTGAATTAGGGAGGGGGTATTTATAGTTTCTTACAAAAATGGGTCAAATTACAAATGGGCTTCAAACTTCGAGTAAATGTGGTCCCAGCCGGTCGACCGGCCGCCAGTGGCCATGCCGTCTGGGAGCCTTCTGTAAGTTGGAAGAATTAAATTGATCATCAAGTAGGCACAGCCGGTTGGCCGGCTGCCGGTGGCCAACCGGCTGGGAGGTTCCTGTAACATTTTCTCCAAATTCTTCAATTCTTCAACACTTCTTGCACTCACAGCCGCCTAGCCGGCTGGGAGGTTTCTGTAATACCTCAGGTATTTTAGTCTTTGGTACTCTATCGAGTAAGTTATAATCAGAGTCTGAAAGAGCCTTCGGGTGATGTATAATAAACTTATTGGTAGAAATCATGGTAAGAGCCTTTGGGTGATGTATTATAAACGTATTGGAAGACACCGTTTATATACCTTCGTGGTGGTGTAAGGCCCCAGGCTGGTTATGCAGACCTGTCTCTGGCGTGTATACTCAACTTAAGGTTGAGAGTGTGTTATGAGCTTAGTGGCATTGGCATTGGCATTTGCATATCATATCTTGCATGTTCATGTTATGTATTTACTTGTCTTATAATTGTTATTCTACTCAACCTCGAGGTTGACAGTGTATTCGTGAACACCGGTGATGATCCGTAATGGGGAGCAGATTGACAGGAAACTGACGGATCCACTTTTAGCATAGGATGGCGTGAAGACTTGGAAGACCGGCTTAGAACTAGATCACATAATTAGAAATCTTCATTTGTAATTTTATTCCCGCTGTTTTTAGTTCTATGAGAATTTATGTTGTATCAAACTTATTGATTTAATTAAAGTATTTTGGTTTGTTTATCTTTGTTATTCACTACCTCGGGAAACCGAGATGGTAACAGTCCTATTTATTTGGGAATGTCTTGTTAAAGGCTCTTGAATAAATGGTGTTGTTACAGGTGTTGAGCGGGGCTTAGGTGGTAAGTCTGTGGTCCCCACTGGCGGAGTGGATTACCTGTTGCGATGAGTAATCTGGCAGGGCTACACATTTGATGTGTAGTTAGGTGATTGGAGAGTTGTGGAGTTTAGAGAAATGTGATGTTGTGTTGTTATTGTCTTATCTAATTATTCAGTAACTAACCCCGTCTAATTGTTTGTAAACTGTGGTGATTCATTTAGGGATTGTGAGCAGTTGAATAGCAGGTATGCTTTGGGATAGCTCGCGGGGCTTGACGGGATGGAGTCATCACTTAGTTTGATAGATAGTCTTTCGCTGAGTTTACTATAATGTTTTTGGATATTTGTTTTACCACAGTTGTAATACTTCAGTTTTGGAGTTCATTTGTATGACTTTAACAATTATACTTTAAATGTTGTTTCTTCATGGTCTCTTTTGATATACTGTACCTCGGGAAACCGAGATGGTAGCATCTCCATATTCTAGAGTGGTCTTGGTAAGACACCTTGGTATGTGGAGGTGTTGCAAAGTGGTATTAGAGAGACGATTTTGGAACCTGTAACCAATGAACCTAATGAACATAGAGAGTCAAACTAAAATGAACCCGGGTAGGAGTTGTTAGGAGCTAATGCAAAGGCTTGGGAGACGTCCTAAAGTCGCGAACTTGCCCTTGCAACTTTGAACCGGTCACAATGAGTGTGTCATGGGATCGCTACCTGTTTTATTTTTTGTCTTTAATGCATGTGTGTTGGATGAAGTATACAGTTGAAATGGTTGGAGAAGGGAGGTGGAAGTATGTGTTGCATCTGAGGTGTGAATTGCATGAGAAAGACGTGTTTATATGATTAAGTGAATTGTATTATTGGCATATGATAGTAACATGTGGTTAGGAGTTTAATGTGGTATGTTACTTTCATGTTGTTGCGTAATGTTGTAGTACCAAATCATACGGGTAGTATAACTCATGAGCATGACTCGATCGAGTAGACGGAACTCGATCGAGTAGGGTGGACTCGACCGAGTAGGGCTAACTCGATCGAGTGGGTATTTTGTTGTGTTGGGTAGAAGTCCATGTTTCTTATATACTCGACCTTGTTAGTAGGGGACTCGATCGAGCTTGTCATACTCGACCGAGTGAGTCTGGACTCGATCGAGTATGTTTTATGTCAGACCTGTTCAATTTCTGAAAGTTTGAGGTACTCGATCGAGTGTGTAGTTTACTCGATCGCGTGTGTCTTTATGCGAGTCATAATTGCTTTGAGCCATAGGCTATGTGCTTACGTTTATCCCTTTTATAGCTCAAAGATATGCCGCCAAAAATATCTGCAGCGTATGTTAAGGCTCAAGAGATGAGCATCGAGGATATTGCCAAAATGATTGAGCACAAAGATGCGCTCACCGAGAGCCTTAAGAGGTTTGGGAAGGAGAAGAAGACTGGGGTAAACTTCTCCAAAATGAGTAATACCATCTCTCGCTTCAACCCCACTACCTATTTGGGCCTGGGTGCGCCGATTATGCTCGACAATTGGCACCATGAGATGGAAAATATCCTCGGGGTGGTACATTGTCCAGAGGAGTTCAAGGTAGAACAGGCTGCGTTCTACCTAAGGGACTCCGCTGGAGAGTGGTGGCACAAGGTGAAGGAGAATGCCTTGGAGAGTTACCTGAAGCAGGGTGCGACCGTAATCCCGTGGTTCGAGTTTAAGAGAGCTATGAGGAATGAGTTTGTTCCGGAGCACGTTCGTAGCAAGTTGCGGAATGAGTTCGACTCTTTTGTGATAACTGAGGATATGACTGTGACGGAGTACTATCATAACTTCAATGGGAAGTCAAGGTATGCTGAGGATATGGGGGACTTCGGTGAATTTGGCGCTTCGGTTTGAGAAAGGGTTGACTTATAAGATTATGGAAACACTACTGGCGGGGACTCTTACTGATGTTAAGGAAGTTTATGAGAGGGCTGGACGGGCTGAGAGATTGGTCGAACTGGCCAAGGAGACTAGAGAGAAGAGCTCGGAGAAAAGGAAGGCTAAGAGTGATGGTAGTAGCCAACCTAGTTACAAACAAGGTAACCACAATTAGCCAATCGTCTTACGGTCGTGGTGATCACAGTAGCAGTAGCAGTGCTAAATAGAGCATTGCGTGCTTCAACTGTGGAGGTGTTGGCCACAAGAGGCATGAGTGTACCAGTGTTGTTGGGAGGGGCTTTTAGAGACAGTCTCAGGGGAACTTTTCTCAGGGACCGACGCAGAGCTTTGCTAGCAATCGGCCAGCTGGGTCATGGAGCAACCAAGGTGGGCAGGGCAACAATGGTGGTTTCAACCGCAATGGTGGTAGTCCCTATCATCTCCCGACGGTTAATGCCAATCAGGCATCAGCTGCCAGGTCTAGTGCATCAGCTAGTACGGTGCAAGGAGGTGGCCAAAAGAACAGTGGGAAGCTCTTCATGATGGACAAACAAGCCGCAATGGATGATGCGCAAGTGGCCACCGTTACATTTCTTGTTAGTAACGTTCCTACTTTTGTTCTGTTTGATTCAGGAGCGTAACACTCATTTGTATCATCAAGTCATGTTAAGTCTTTGGGTTTGGGAGAGTTTGAGTCTGTAAAGGATGAAGTTTTCATACCGTTTGAGGAGTCAATGTCTTGTGGAAAGTTTAATAGAGGGGTATCTATGGTTATTGGACAAGTTGATCTTCCAATTGACTTGTTTGAATTTCCTTTGGACGGTTTTTAGATGATAGTCGGGATGGATTGGTTGGGAAAGTATAAAGCTAGAATAGACTGTCACCAATATAAAGCATCTTTAAGGGGTCTTAAGGGTGTCTTACCGTGGGTTTGTAGTCAAACCCAAAGTAAAGGTGATTGCAGCTATAACCTTAAAGTCTTACTTAAGGAAGGGTTGTCCTATGATCATTTGTCATATATGGGATAACCGGTCAGAGGAGTCGAAAGCGGCAGAGATACCAGTTGTGGAAGAGTTTGTGGATGTTTTACCAGAGGAGATACTGAGGTTACCGCCAAGGAGGGAGATCGACTTTAGTGTAGAGCTGAAGCCGGGAACGGGACCTATATCTAAGGCTCCGTACCGGATGGCACCAAAGGAGTTGGAGGAGTTGAAGAAGCAGTTGGATTATCTGTTGGAGAAGGGATACATCCGACCTAGTGTATAGCCTTAGGGTACAACAGTGTTATTTGTGAAGAAGAAAGATGGGAGTTTGAGGCTGTATATAGACTACAGAGAGTTGAACCATGTCACAATGAAGAATAGGTACCCTTTACCGAGGATAGATGATCTTTTTTGACCAGTTGAGTGAGGCTGATGTCTTTTCCAAGATAGATCTCAGATCGGGATATCATCAGTTGAAGATTCGAGAGGAGGACATACCAAAGACATCTTTTCGATCGTGGTATGGTCACTATGAGTACGTGGTGATGTCGTTTGGGTTGACTAATGCACCAACGGTGTTTATGGATCTTATGAACCGGGTCTTCA
>VHZZ01008901.1:21050-40484 GCA_009801015.1 Silene noctiflora
AAATTACGAAATATAAAATAGAATACCATTTTATAAAAAAAATAATTATAAAATGCATAGTCACTATTAAAATATAGTTTGTAGAATAATACAACTTTATGTAAAACAATTTCGTAAAACAATTCCGTTCGAAATACGTTTATAAAAACAGAATGTTGACTTTGCATTGACCATCCTAAAATACGGGGTATTACACATGTGATCTCTAAGGAGGGGGTGTCAGTGCATCCTAGCAAGATAGATGAAATGTCTAACTGGGAGGAACCGAAGAATGTGGCAGAAGTTCGAAGTTTCTTGGGTTTGGCTGGCTACTACAGGAGGTTTGTCAAAGACTTCTCAAAGATTGCCAGACCTATGACAGCGTTGATGAGGAAAGAGAACAGATTTCGCTGGGATGAAAGTTGAGAGACGGCGTTCCAAACATTAAGGGTCTGTTTGGATACAGTTTTAGGAGGGAAGGGGAGGGGAGGTGGAGTGAGGGGAGGGGAGGGGAGGGGGAGGGGAGGGGAGGTGGAGTGAATTATGGTTGTTTGGATAACAAAAATGATGAGAGGGAAATGGAAGGGGGGGAAGGAGGGGGGTGATGGGGGAATGGATGGATTATGCTTATGGATAATGAAAATGGAAATAGAAGGGGAGGAAGGGAGGAGATGAGAGGCCAAACAAAGTTTTCCTTCCAAATCTTGCCACTCATGGAAAGATTATGGTTTGTTCAATAGGAGAGAAATTAAATCCCCTCATTTCACTCCCCCTCCATTCCCCTCCTTCCATATTTTGTATCCAAACAAAGGAAAATGAATCCCTCCTTTTCTCTCCCCTCCCTTTCTCTCCAATTCACTCAATCCAAACGGATCCTAAAGGAGCATTTGACTATAGCTCCAATCTTGGCTTTACCTAAAGGGAGCGAGAATTTCGAGGTGTATATGGATGCTTTGAAAAATGGGTTGGGTTCTGTGTTGATGCAGAATGGGAAAGTCATTGCCTATGCTTCTAGGCAATTAAAGTCTTATGAGGAGAACTATCAGACGCATGATCTAGAATTGGGTGAAATTGTATTTGCTTTAAAGATTTGGAGACACTATCTATATGGGGCGACCTTTAAGGTATTTTCTGATCACAAGAGTTTAAAATACATCTACACTTAAAAGAAGTTGAATATACGACAGAGGAGATGGGTGAAGCTCATTGGGAATTATGACATGGATATCATATAACATGGAGGGAAGGCAAATGTGGTGGCAGATGCGCTGAGTAGGAAGAGTGTGCATTCCCTATGCAGAACTATGTCGCTGATGAGATTGAGGTATGAGGTGACCAAGATGGGGATACATGTGATACAGAAGAGGGATGCTAGAGGGGACTTGACAGTTGAGCTAGAGCTCTATGATGACATTCGGAGGAAGCAGACTCTTGATTATAAGATTCAGGAGTTGAGGGTTGGGGTAGAGAAGGGGACAGTGTCACGATTCTCTATTCATTCTGATGGAAGTGTTCGGTTCGATGGGAGGTGGGGTGTACCTAAGGATGAAGAGATTAAAAAGCTGATTATGACGGAGGCTCATTGCACTCCGTATTCAGTACATCGGGGTGGTGACAAGATTTATAAGAACTTGAAAAGGACTTTTTGGTGGCCTTGGATGAAGAGGGAAACAACTGAGTTTGTGGCTCGATGTTTGACTTGCCAGAGAGTCAAAGGGGAGCAGCGAAGACCGCAGGGTAAGATTCAGTCTTTTGAGGTACCGGAGTGGAAGTGGGAATCTATCTCTATGGATTTCATCGTGGGACTACCGAAGACTCAGCAAGGTAATAACATGATTTGGGTGATCGTGAATCGGTTGACCAAGTCAGCTCAATTTATTCCCGTGAAAGATACGTGGAGTAAGGTGCAGTTGGTGAATGGTTACAAGAAGAATGTAGTTAGACTATATGGGATGCCAAAGAATATTGTGTCAGATCGAGATGCGAGATTTATTTCTTGATTTTGCGAGTTGTAGGAATTGATGGGTACTACACAGAAGATGAGTACAACTTTTCATCCTGTGACAAATGGGCTGACAGAGAGAACAATCAAGACCTTGGAGGCCATGTTGAGGGCATGTGTGATGGAGTTAGGTGGTAGTTGGGAAGATAGGTTGGATCTGATTGAGATTTCCTACAATAACAGCTACCATGCGAGTATTGGGATGGCTTCTTTTGAGGCTTTGTATGAGAGGAGGTGTAGGAGTCCGATTTGTTGGAATGATAGTGCAGAGGCAGTGGTTTTAGGACCACGGATGGTGCATGACATGGTTGAGCAATTAAAGTTAATCCAGCAAAAGATGAAGGCGGGTTAGGATCGATAAAAGTGTTATGCGGACTTACATCGTCGGGACATTGAGTTCCAAGTTGGGGATAAGGTTTTTTTGAAGGTGTCACCTATGCGTGGGGTGATGCGATTTGGTAAGAAAGGGAAGCTAAGCCAGAAGTTCATTGGCCCTTATGAGATTTTGGATCGTATTGGTGAAGTTTCTTATTGGTTAGCCTTGCCATCAGCTTTGGACCGAGTACACAATGTGTTTCCATGTGTCTCAACTACATAAGTATATGAGTGATCCTTCTCATGTGCTAGAGGTTTAGAACATTGAGTTGGATGAGTCCTTGTTATCATATGTTGAGGTTCCTAAGGAAGTCTTGGACCGCAAGGTTCGCAAGACTAGGAATGGGGACACTGTGTTGCTAAAGGTGTTGTGGTCTAACCACAACGTTGAGGAAGCGAATTGGGAGGCGGAAGAGGCCTTGAAGGAGCGCTATCCTCATCTTTTTGATCAGGTATGTTTGATTTCGGGGACGTAACCTTGTTTCTTTAAGAGGGGTAGGAGATGATCACATAAGTTTTGTTGCGTTTTTGGGTCAGTTTTGGTCAAGTTTTCGGTATGTTTCGGGTTGTTGGGGTTGTGTTTTTAGTTTTATGTTGGGTTGTAGTTGTATCGTTGCGTTGTGTTGAGTATGGTGAGTTTTGTTTTCGATATGGGTTTGAACTTCGGGGACGAAGTTCATTTTTAAGGAGGGAAGACTGTAATAGCTCAGGTATTTTAGTCTTTGGGTACTCTATCGAGTAAGTTATAATCATAGTCTGGAAGAGTCTTGTTCCATATATACTCGACCGAGTTGGTGAAACTCGATCGAGTACGTTAGTTACTCGATCGAGTGCCTGTGTTTATACGGGTTTTCGTCCGGTTTGATTTTAAAGAAAAGTGAAGGCTTTTTATATAATAACGACAAATTATTTTCATTTATCTTTATTTTATAAACCTTTCACACAAAACTCAAAGAACGTAGATCTACTTCTCTCTCTTTACTATCAAATCAAGGGCTTGTGTTCTTACATTTTGGGGCTTTTCATACTGTTGTGTCCGTCATCTTGTGGGTAAGTTTCCTATGTTGTTTCTATGTCAATTCATTAGTTTTGCGTAAACTCTTATAGGGTAGATTGGGGGTTTTGGGAGTTAATTGGTGTGTAGATGATGATTGTATACTTTTGTATATGAGGTGACTTCGTAGAGGAAGCTTTCTGACCTTTTGTAACACCCGCATACCCCAAGGCACCTTACCAAGGACTACCTCAAGACATGAGAATGCTACCATCTCGGTTACCCGAGGTAGTGCACATCATAGAAACCATAATGAAACGTAATTTAAGGGTTGAATTAAATAAACTGATTACATGTCTCCAAAATACATTACAACCAAAACCCAAAACTGTGTCATCAAACTAAACTAAAGTACGCGAAAGCTAAAACTGTAAGAACTGGTGATGACTCTGCCCCTGCCAATCCCGCAACAACGTCAACAATAATAAGCATCATCACCTGCTAAGACAACTAACTGCTCACCATCCCCGAATGGATCACCACAATTTTGAAAACAGAAACGGGGTCAGTCAACCATACAATAATATACATAGCATAACATATAAATGAACATCCAATGTAACCAGAACCACCACCTCCAAACTTCATAGTAACCAGTAACTGACTACACACCGAGGTGTGTAGCCCTGCCAGATTACCCATTGCAACAGGTAATCCACGCCGCCAGTGGGGACCGCAGCCTTACCACCAAAATGCCCCGTTCATGCATGAGCGAACCTAGTCCATTAATGTGCACATCCCCCTTGCGCCGAGAGAACGTAAGAGGCGAGCAATGGGGGTGAGACCACCTCTCGCAATGGCTCACAATATCATCTCCAAACTCCAAAAGTCACATCCATATAACAATCATATCATGAATATCAGAAAACAGTAACAAAGATCGTCACATCGATACATATACCATTCTACAGCCAACTGAGTAGGGAAACCCTACTTGATAAGCAACTCCGATAATCACAGCAAGGAAATCAAAAGGCTTCTTCTACGAAGTTTCCTCCTATAACATAATTAATGAATCAACACAACGAATAAGGTAATCTAACCCCAAAACCCCCAAATACTCAAATTAGGGTTTCACTATCGTATAACAAAGCCATAAAAACTATAATAAGGACTTACCCAATTGATTACAAGGATAAAGGTGTGAAAATCCCCAACGAACGATGAATTAACGCCTTGAATCAATAGAAAGTAGAAGTGAGCAGTTCTACGTTGTTTTGTGTGTGGAAAGTTGATTTGAGAATGTTTTAAAATGAAAAGACATAAGACACTGCCTCACGTTCTATTTTATATCAAACCGCGTAAAAGTCAGTAACGAACCGGACACTCGATCGAGTAAGGGACACTCGACCGAGTAAGCCACACTCGATCGAGTGTTACGCCTTACTCGACCGAGTGCTAACACACTTACTCGAGTCCTCAACGAACAGAATGCTGACATAACATCCAAACTAGCCACTCGGTCGAGTAGCCAGAGGTCCCAAATCCGATGTATTACACCTTTCCTGTGCTAGTGTTGTGATTCCGTCTCAGGTAGGGTTTTCCTACTCAGTTATTGTTTAATTGGTTAAGATGATGTGGTGATATGAGTATGATTGTGATTATGATGGTATTTCTTAGTGTTGGCATGTTTAATAGTAATTGTGGATTGTTGTTGTTTGTATATGGTTCGCGAGGTGCGCCCTCGGCTGAGTGGAGTCATTTTCGAGAAAGGCTTCACGCCCTTGTTCGCCCCTTGTGGTTCCTGTAACAAGGGGATGCGCACATTAATGATCATTGAGTTATTCACTCTATGGTGTTGAGCGGGGCTTAGGTGGTAAGGCTGCGGTCCTCACTGGCGGATTGGATTACCTGCTGCGATGGGTAATCTGGCAGGACTACACACTTGATGTGTAGTCAGGTGATTGGAGAGTTGTGGAGTTTGGAAAAATGTGATGTCGTGTTGTTATTGTCTTATCTAATTATTCAGTAACTAACCCCATTTAATTGTTTGGTAAACTGTGGTGATTCATTCGGGGATGGTAAGCAGTTGAATAGAAGGTATGCTTTAGGATAGCTCACGGGGCTTGACGGGATGGAGTCATCACTTAGTTTGATAGATAGTTTTCCGCTGAGTTTACTATAATGTTTTTGGATATTTGTTTTACCACAGTTGTAATACTTCAGTTTTGGAGTTTAGTTGTATGACTTTAACAATTATACTTTAAATGTTATTTCTTTATGGTCTCCTTTGATATACTGTACCTCAGGAAATCGAGATGGTAGTATCTCCATATGTTAGGGTGGTCTTGGTAAGACACTTGGTGTGTGTGGGTTTTACAGTTTCAGCTTTTTCTCCACTTCTCCAATGTCTTAGCTTCAAAAACCGCTCCGCTTGCTCTCATTTCCTCATTTCCGTCTCAAATCCTACAAAATGAGACATAACATCATAGAACGGGAAATATGGGCGCTAAATGCAAATAACGGCACGCAAAACGGTGCATGAACGGATCAAAATATAGGAAAAAGAAGGGAGAATCACAAGTAAATAACATACATCACATACCAACAAGGTTTCATAACATTTCAATAATTTCATGTCTTTTCCCTTTACTACAATTAAGAGTTTTCGCTGATGTCATGGCGAAACATTATTTTAAGCAACTACCAATCTCAACCCAACTAAATCAGTTTTTGAAGAACAATCCACCAAAAGGACTCTAAGGAAAATGAACACTACATGAAAACAACAGTCGGGCGATTGATAACTGTCGCCCGATTTTTTATTCAGTCGCCAATGTGGCGATTACCTGAAATTGTCGTCTTTTTCCTGTCGCCCGATTTCACTTTTCTTGTAGTGGAAATACAACGGATCTAACTCTAATGATCAAAACATAAACATCCTCCGAATGAATTTAATGGGTTAAAATGAAATCTCCCTCCAATCCTCCTCCATATCCTTTTCCTTCATCTTCTACTTTAAATATTTTTATTATTAACTTAATAGGTAATAACCGTTTCTTTGTTTTCTCTAATAAACCGGCAAAAACACCCACTTAATTTTGATCTAGAGGCTATCATTCATCAAATTTAATGGTGATAAGCCCCGTTTACTTTGTATAATCTTATTATTTACTTATATCATAATAAAATGTCCATTCTCTCTTTATTTGAGATATTTTGTACCCAATTTTGGGTTATGTCGATCTACCCTTTTATTAGGTTTAATTTCTCTCATTTGTGAGAGTGGTGTTAGATTCCTCTTTCGTTGATGTAATTTTTTTTTGAAAAATCCACCACATACTCCTTGTGCCAAGCCTTGAGTCATCATCATTATTGTTAGCAAACTTAAACAAGGAAAGCACAATAAACGATTAGTAAGGCCTTGAGGAACGGAGTCCCTCGAGACTAAAACACAACTAAAATAAACAAATTAAGAAAGAAATTACACATATATAAAAACCTAATGTAATCACCTATTTATAGTCTAAGCCTAATGTAGAGTAATGGGCTTCGATTTGGTTGCTAACACGATTTGGCGAAAAACAGAGATGCGGGAAAGCGCACCGTGCACCTATATGGAGCGCACAGTGCGCATTTGAACTTGAAACGTTTCTTGAATTTTTTTTCGTTTTAGTGTTATTTACAAAAGTATTTAACGAATTAAAGTTGGTTTCAAAATATTTACACTCTATGGGTCTACATCAGCATTTTATTTGGTTTTGCATTTATTTTGGAAAGTCGCTATGTGAGACAGCGTTTTCTACGGTTTTGCATTTTATTGTTTCAAATTTTGCTCTTTCCTTCTTATACTCATCCCCATTAAAGAAGGATGGAACATTTAAGAATAGTAGTGCCTTTTAATTTGAAGCTCTTTTGAAATGGTTTTAATGTACATTCGAGGGCTGTCATGGGCAGTAGCAATGCCCTGTTTTACCTCTGTCGCGGTAACGATTCGTTGTGGTGGTGTGCTTGTTATGGATGGATATACCTTCTATTATTGATGTCACCATCTTAATATGTTCATAGGAGATACATTTGTGGTGTTTATAAGTTGTTCCTTTACTGTCGCGCCGACTGTCCACCTCCCTATTACTCACCCAATAAACTTCAGTTGTAGTACATAATAGATGTGTGAGAGCAATGATTGAATTAATCTTTCTTTTTGCTATTAGTTTGTGGCTAAAGTCATGGTATTTAACCCTATAGGGAGTTAGACTCTTTAGGAAGATAAAGTTTGGTTTTTGAACAACTTCTCTACATCACTTAGGTTTTTCTCTCCTTTTATTTATTCTTCAAATTAGAGGGTATTGGACAGTTGGAGAAAATTGAATTTTACAACAAGATTATATTTAACTGAGAAACTTTGATTTGAACGAAGAAAAGGGGTACTTTAATCCCGATGCTCTGCTTTTTCTCCGTTGCGGCAAACCTTTGTCAATACCGTCTGAGTTCTATAGGGTGCGATAATTTCCGGAACTTATGTCGACTCTTAGTCTGTTACTAGAGAACATAGTAGGAAATTTTCAAGCTATTTCGGTACAGTTGTTCCGATGTCGTAGTTGACATGTACCCTTTAGTCGTGGCCAAGAATTCTCATTGCCTGGATGAAAAAGAGGAGGGAAGGGTAGGGGATACGCTTACCAACACCAGTTACAATAGACATTAAAAACAGCAACAAGCTATACAACAACAGCCAAGACAATAGGAAAGTCTGAAAACCAAGAAACCGCTGTCCTGGACAGCGGTTTTGACAAAAAAAAATACAAAAAAAATTGAAAAGCTGACGTGGACCCATCGAGTATAAATACTTTGAAACCAACGCTACTCCGTTAAATACTTTCATAAATAACACTAAAACAAGAAAAAATTCACTCTTCTTCAGTTTTTTACTTCATTCTTTCATTTCTTCATGTTTTGTTGGTCTTCCTTCTTTTGTAGCTTGTTTATACTAAGGTAGACTTCAAAATATTCCGTTGCTTCCAATCATGGCTCAAACTCGATTATTAAAACGACCTTTGAAAAATGGCAATTGTGACGATAACCACGTAAAACCGCTTCCAAAACCCGCTTTATTCCATTAAAACCGCTATATAACTAGTAGAAATACGAGCCTATCACTAAATATGTTTACAACTGAACAAGCGTGTGGGCAGGGGTTAGTTTAACAACAACCGGCCTGCCGAAGGTTTGGCTTTACACACACTAGATTGGACAAAAATAAAACCTGAAACATAAGAATAAGAATAAGTATATATTACACAGGAGTTTCTGTTCCTCTATCACAAATACAACCAGAAGTTGAAGTAACTTGAAATTTCATCCAGTCAACGTCTTCAACTTTCTCTCTTTTTCTTAGCCTGCAATGTGTTTCAAATGCACAATTATAATACTGAATCAAATTCGCAAATAGTAACCATAGTTCATACATATACAGATTACCACTATACTGTTATATCATAAAAACATTCCATTCTTTTATATGACACATACATAATAGATAGCACCTTCATCCGGCTGCATTTGATAAAATAGAAATAAACTAGACTAAAACAAACTTTAAAAGACTAATAATGCAGGTTAGTGAAAGGGAAAGATGCCTCAAGGAACGTCGTAGACTCATTACAGTACAGTGACTAGAGTCATTAGATCAAAACCTATTTACTTTTCTGTTTGTGTAGACTGTAGAGTAACCACCCAATTGGCTGATCACCATAAAAATCATTCCTATGAAATTTTATTACAACACCATCATTACTTTAGGGGCTTAGTGCTTCAAGGGCGTTCACAAACAACAGAGTAGAGGGATCAGATGTACGCAGTCTTACCCCTTGGTAAACATGAAAGAGGTTGTTTTAGTCAGGATAACTCGGGGGAAAAAAGTGAGTTTTTGTCTCCACTAGAAATGGAAACAATAACTATTAATCTGCAAAGTCAACTGAATGCGCTTTATTACCACTGATCACTGCCAAAGTGCCAAACACACGAAACCAAAAAAAATGCCGAGAAGAAATACTGTGAAACTGAACATGAACACAGATAACAGAGAAGGAAATAAAGAAACCAGGTTCAGACAAAGAAATAAAAAATAAAGAAAAGGTACAACAGACAGAGAGAACGATTTTAATCACTAAAGAATTAAAGAATTACCACAAGGCGAGGAGATCGTCGGTGAGATGATGCCAATACAGGAGAAAGAAGAGGTGATTTGATCCCTTTGCAATGATCAGCTTGTGTAACATCTCTGTTTGCTTCCTTGAGTAGGAGAGATGATTGACTTCTACTATCGATTGAAGCTGAGGAAATAGGGACAGATATGGATGTACTGGTATAATCTTGATCCTGGTATATAATCTGTGACATAGACCCTGAGAGAAACGAAACTGCTCATATTAGGGAAAGAACTCAAGCGGCAGACTAGATGTCGAACCAAGTACATGAACAATTCCATCGATCCAGAAGACAGATTGTCTTATTTAGCACCAAAGTAATGTTTAACCCAAGGACACATATTGACCAAGTATAAGCTAGAGTTGCAAATGGGTCATTCAGATCAAGTTTGGGTTGGTCATAAGAGGCATGAGTCAATTCAGGTTATATTTATGAAGGTTTTTGTTCAAATCAATAATTTCGGGCTGTTTGAGTCATTTTTTTGGGCCAGGTTGTTTAGAATTGTTTCATTCGGATTTAGATTAACTTCGGGGTTGTGCTATTCGATTTTGCGCTTGGGTCGGTTCATTTGCGTCAGGACAGTTTTGCCAAGTCTTGTATAAGCTATGTGCAAGGAGAAATTCGCCAAAGTGTACCTGATGCCTTAGCTTGAAACTTGTCTCTCATTATTCTGACAAATTTATATAAGCCATTGCTTTTGTTCAACTCCTTAACGGACTCTTCTGTGTCATTAAATTGGGGATCACACTGAATCACTGTAACAACGTATTTGAAGTTGGTTACAAATATGTTAAAAGAGTAAAGGCCTGCCAATTATATTTATGAATATTAAGTGAAAAATAAAAAACTGCTTAGAAGTATCAAACTTTTAATACAACACTTACAAGTATAAACATTGTTTACATGACGAATGGTGAAAGAATACTCCTCAGAGAGAAATTTCCTATTGATGCAAGTAAAAGTGAATTTGACACCTACCCCATAGGGAAAAAGAAAAAGAGATAAAGATGGTTAAGCCATTGCAAGTTTGCAACTACCATGCAACTTGAAAATTGAAACTACTATAGAAGCTTTAAACTTACCATGTCCCCCATCAATGTGGAAACCAAGTACCCGGTTGTACCATGTACATGCATCTTTTATCTCTTCTCTATGCCTAACAGCTTCTCTACTCTTCTCTTCAGATTCCTCGAGAGCTTTCACATAAGCAAACAAAAGAAACGGGTAAGATATAGAGAAATCTTACCTTTTGAGTAACTTGTAATATGAAGTTCCCTAGAAATGATTCTTATCATTAATATCCCCGAAGATTGACACGGGATCATGAACACCCAGCATGTTTGCGCTTGAAACTTGAAATGTTGCCCAGCCACAGTATTTATAATATGTCAATGTTTCAAGGTCTTCTAAGAAAGACACAGCATCATGAAACTCCACCATGTTTGCTCTTAAGCGTAAATTGCAAGCGTGACATAGTATATTTACAATATGCCAAGCACACATGAAGCAAAACCATGTGAACTTCAAGGATCACTCCCTTATGTCTTGATGTCGACTAAAACATGAAGAAGACAGGTAGGTCTTTAACATGTCAGCTTCATATAAAAAACATTTAACATGAGTTTTCTCACAGAACCAATCCTGCTGATGTATAAATTTAGCACAATACTTATTTGCCAAGTTGCTTGTTTCAAGTAAAGGAAGTTTTTTTAAATAAGAAATATAAAAAGCTACAAATGACCAAAAGAAATTTTTACCTTTTGATTGTTCGGACAAGATGGCTCCGTATTCATCCTTCCGTGCTGCTTGGTCTCGTACAATTTTTTGAAGTTCATCTACTTTTATTCTTGTATCAGAAAGGGACTCAGCGATCGTTATACGCTTGGCCTCCTTCCTCGTCTTCACTATAAAAATGTTCACGGTCAAGACCGCAACAAATGAAAAAGTGCTGTCAGTTTCATCAAGTATACTGAATTACAGGTTATTTATGACTTATGTCTCAATTTTCAATGCATTGGACATAAAATAATGATGTATGACAGAATTTTCTCACTCGTTTTCCAACTTTTAGGCATGCACTAATGTGTAACAAATAACAATATAAAATAGGTTAACTACAGCGCATAGTTCAAAACATTACAATGATAAAAGAAAGTTAATCACACTCAAACTGTAATACTCCTAATGTCTATGAGTCTAAAATTAGCTAAACGAGTTAGAATGGACAGGTTGGCAATTGAGCGGCCGAATAAAGGAAGATAAAGTTGGAGTAGCAGCGTTTAGGCTCGCAGACTGTTAAGGCCAAGGGGGCCGACCGGCCAATGGCCCATGTAAGTTGTTTTTGAAAGTTTGCTTTGAAGAATTAGAAGGAATTAAGATTTGGGCTCGGCGCCTACGCAAGGCCGGTTGGCTGGCCAGCAGGCCTAGTTGGAAGCTCGTGTCTGCCTTCTTGGGTTGGAAGTTATTAAGTCGTGATTAATTTAAGCTAAGTCATATTTTCGAGAACATCAAACCCTTAAATCTTCTTTACAATTTCTTCCTCACAAAACCTTAAAGCTCTCTCAAACATCAAGGAGGAAATAAGGAAGAAAATAATCCTGGGAATGCCTAGCGTCGATTTTTGCCTATACTTATAGAGTTATAGTAAGTAAACCCTTCCCTGCTATATTCAATTCTAATCTTCAAGTCGAAATCTAAGAGGAATAGTTATGCCCTAATTAGTAGTTTAGATTGATTTTGAGTGGGAATAACTCTAATTGATGTTAATTATTGGGAGTCTTCGCAATTACTCTCTTTTTTGTTTAATGTAAACTCCTGGATAAATGAGGGTATTACACGAACATAAGGGACCATAAGCTATGAATCACCAAGGAAGAGAACTAACAGCACAAATGCCAACATAGCTCTTATTATAAAGTCAGTTGCACGACGGGCAAAGGCTGCCAAGTGCCAATAACAAAAGCTAAACTAGAAAAGTCAGCCACTCTCTAGGCGATTGTCAACTAGTGAGGTAAGGCTTCATAGGCCATGTATTCGCTTTAAGTGTCACGGATATGAAAAATGTCAACGTCAGACAAGAAACAACGCCAAATCCGCCAATACATAATAAATTTGCGGTTAACAAAACAACAAGAACATTTTAACAATAAACTCTAAAGTTACTTGATAAAGCAATAATCAACAATGAACCAACATTATTCACAATATACATTAGAGTGTCTCGATTAAACACAATACCTGCAAGAGCCCTGACCAATTCATCCTCTAGCTCTCTCAATTCTGCCTTGAGTTTCCCCAACTTTACTGTCATTTCAATAGTCACATTATGGTATGTTTGGGAACTCATAATTGGAATTGAATTCCAAAATTGGAACATTTCAAGCGTTTGGGAACCCCTAAAATTTGGAATTGGAATTAGACTCAATTCCTTAACAATTCCAACCTAGCTAAAATTTTAGCCTCTCCATTTCAATTCCTACCATATAGTAGTCATTTCAATTCCATCACTTTTTACGTTTATTTGTTATGCAAATTTCATCACATTATTTTTATTTATGATATTTTTTTCCGACCGCAAATATTTTCCGTGACAATATCAATTTTTTTCAACTAAAAAAAGATTGGATGATCTCGATCCATATCCATCCCGCCCAATTCCAATTCCATGGATTCCCCAAACAAACTTTTGAAACTGGATTTAGAATTGAATTCAAACATTTTAATTTCTACAATTTAAATCATGAAAATGAAATCAATTCCATGTTTCCAAACACTACCTTAAGGAATTACTAAAAGTGTGGAGGAGGCGTGATAAACCTGCTATTAGTATCGTCACTGATCATGAGAATTAGAAGTCCGGTTTTGTCAACCAAAAGTAGAAACATATGTACTAACCTCTCATTATTAGGGAACAAAGATTAAACAACCGGTTGTACAACTTGAGACCTTTCCTTAAAAACCCAAAAACTTCCTCTAAACAATAACTATGTCTCGAACAAAATGGAAACGGTTAGACAAACGGTTTTACGAAAAATACCTCTCACAAAGAATATAGAAGGTAAAAAAAATGATTGAGACGAAGTGAGTACTCAGTTTAACGATAAAATTTCACATTATATGTATACAATTAGGTTCATGATTACTTAATCAAAAGAGGAACAGCAAAAACTCAAGTTCGCAAACCCTAGCTTCCAACAAATAACAAAAATCAAATGTTGAATTGCTAAACCCTAGAAAATTACTCGTAATTAAGAATAAGAAGAATGAGTAGAGTAATTAAATAAGTAAAATAAGTGGAAGATTAAACCTTGATTAAGAGGTGTTTGATCAAAACTAGATCTGATAGAATGAAGAGAGCTGTGAACGTAAGAAAAAGAAGCATCGATTTGTTGCTGATGATTTGAGATAGCTTTCTCGCATACTTTTCGGAGTTGTTCCATATTCGCTCGTACTACATGGACCGACGCCATTGTAGAGAGATGAAATTTTGAAAGAGAGATTGTATGTCAGCCCGCCATTCATGTGTTTGAATTACAGCTTTGATTTCTGCTCTACTTTCATCGTTTTGTTGTGGGCTTTTTTATGCTTATTAGTTGAATTGAATACTGATTGAATGATTCTAGATTTCTTCTCGTACTTCTCTAAATTGTGGCCCGCCCAATTATCACATTTCATGGGTTATTATTAGACCTGTCAAACTCCAAACCGACCTATCCGGCCCGTTTTTCCAGGGTCAAGATTTGGAAAATCTCGACCTGAAATGACCCATTAATTTAGGGTTAAAATGCAACCAGAACGGGTCGACCTATTGGGTCAAAGATAAATCCATGGGATGGTTGAGTTTCAAGTTCTAAATTTATCTATTCCAATTTATGTCGGTGTCACAAACACGAGCTAGCTCTCGCGTACACAAGGTCGATCTACTAACATTATACAAGTTCTAATACAATCTAAGGCTCTCGATCTTATGTGCGTGTATAAATAAGTAGAGAATCGTGCAAGTTGTCTCTCAAGCATTTCATCAAACATGTAAAGTGCATAAGTTAGAAGTAAGACAAGTATTCAACAATAATTTAACCCAACAAACAAGAATTATCCCTTGATCTTACCCATGTTCCCCACTAATCCTAGTAAGGTCACTACTCACTATTCATTATACAAAACATACTAAAAACATTGATAAACATGTAATACAAACAAGGCAAAATGAAATAGGACAAGTAATAACAAAGGACTAAAGGGTGATAGGAAATATACCAACTTGATAAGTGAAGATGAACATAACTAAAGAAAGATCCTTACATAAAGATGAAAACTTATCACTTAGTCTTCAAAATACATACCCATGAAATCTAAATGTAAACTATTGCACTGTAAATTAAAAGAACAATTATTGAAAGATTAATGCAAATTGTAGAGAGATTAAAGACCAATCTAAAGATTTTTTTTTTGACAAATATAACTAATCTAAAGATTAGATCTTACTAAACTAAGGAGAGATTATCTAGCTAAAGGGGGCCTTCTAAACTAATGAAACATAACCAGACTTGACAAACAGATCAGGTCGTGTTGAGATCGTGTCACATGTAAACGGGTCACAAACCCTCCAACCCAAACTCGGCCCAATTAAATCTCGTGTCATGTTTGTGTCGGCCCACTTACATAAATGGGTAATAAAGCCTCAACTCTAACCCGTTAATTTCGTCTTGGGTTCATGTCGTGTTTTCGTGTTATGTCAATAATTGGAAATTTTAAGTATATTTATGTGATGGAGAATCACGAAAAATTAGGATTAATTTAGTAAACAGGTCATTCGTGTCGGGTTCGCGTTTAGAGAACTCAACCCAAACCCAACCTAATTAAATATCGTGTCGTGTTCACGTCGACCCACTTACATAAATGGGTCATTAAGTCTCTACCTAAACCCGTTAATTTCATGCAGGGTTCGTGTCGTGTTTTCGTGTCATGTATAACAACCCAACCCGCCACCGTCTTAACACAACCCTAATAAGATTGGATGTGTACCTTTGGGCCCATTATTTGTCCTCACTTAAGCCCAAAAACACAAGGCCTTGTTACTAAGTGGTGGGTGAAATCATTTATAAACATCTCATAAGCTCCTTATTTTCTCGATGTGGGACAACTTTCCTCTCAATCTTTTGGGGTGTTACATCATGACATTGTTTATCGGCTCTAAGCATAACCCTAATTTATTACAAAGCTTCCTTTTTATAGTAGATACAATGTTAAGGTTTAAGTGAAAGATTAGGGGAAGAGAGTAATGCGGAAATGCGGAGGGTTTGTTGTGACTCGGGCGAGTTGGGGCATGTCTCAGACGAGTTAAGAGTGAACTCGCTCGAGTTCTCGGAGAACTTGCACGAGGCGGCCTGTAGCTGCTCCGTTCTTGTCTTGGCTGGCCCATGATCCATGGGAGATGCCTATGGGTCGTGGGGTCGAGCTCTTATACTCCCAAAATCTTGCTCTATGGTCTATGGATCTTCGTGCCATGTCGCCTTTTCATTGCCAATATTCAAGTGAGTTAATTTGCATTCGTTCTAGTCCAAAACCATGCTAAAATCGGACCAATTAGTTCTTTTCCTACAAAACGATTATTGAAATAGCAAATAAGAAGCAAATGAATATGAAATTGACGATAATTAGCTCAATTAACATGCATAATGAGGTTAGTTAAGGGACTAAAGTGTGTAAATTAGAACCGCATCAAATATCCCCAAACTGACCGAACTTTTACTCATCCCCTGTAAAAAGATGACAAAACTAAGACTTTTATTAAAACTAATTCTAATAGAAAACCCGATACAAGACAATTAACAAGCCTTGATTCACCCCTTCAAATCACAACAAGGCACCCATGAGGTCGAAGTGTCTTCTTACTAGGCAAGTAGGGTCTTGCCGAAATGATGACACATCTAACAATTAAGCACATACACAAGCAATATATTGTACTTACAAAAGTATACCACTTTCCTCATCTAAGTGGTCAACTTAAAATCATAGCAAAATAGTCAAAAGAGGGAATTACCGTCTTGGGATCCTAACGAGGTGTCAACTCCCTAGAACTAGCTCAAGCAACCTTATTTAATAGCATAGTATGCTAGTGAAAAGAATCCAAAAGTGGGAAAGGGGGAACATAGCTAGACTCCCAAGATTCACGTAACACGCGCAAGATTCGACTTAATACCAAGCCTTCGACTATAGGAAACCTAAAATACCGACTTCCTCATGGGTTTCGCTCGTCGCTCATTAAAACACCGGGTGATTTTTTGTGAAAAGATAATGAAACAAAATTACTCTCCTAATATGACTTTTTAGGTACGCCCACAATCTAATGTGGTACTCCATCCTGCAACCGCAAGTGAAACATAAAGACAGTGCACATATTAAAGAGGCGATAGGGTTGTAACGAGGCTTAGGGTTAGGTGAGAAGGGGATTGGCGCAAGTGCCGTTATGGGAGTGTGGGGCTAAATTCGAGTTATCGCTACAACCTAATGTGGACCAAGCCACTCGCGCTGTGCGCACCCACGCGTTATGATTTTGAGGGACCGACACTTCTCCCACGGAACTTTGGTGAAAAAATCACATCATAGGCCGTTACTGATTTGAAAGGCATTAAAACCGGTGAATGGTTTGAACAAGCCTGTATTTGTGGAGTCACCACCAATTTTTGTGGTAAATTGGAACCGTTCGAATACTTCATGCCATGTCAAGACACAAAGTAGTGACATGAACACTAAGAAATTCGTTACCCTTAGCATTTTATGTCTAGAATGACTCTCGCGATGCCAATGGACACGAATGCTCACAAATATCTGAGTAAGGGGGGTGAGGGTATGTATTATGAAGCTCTTTATTTGAACATCTAATCCCGTCCGCCTCGATAGCAGCCTCTACTAATGATCAGGGAAGTCATCTATACTTGATATGTTGTTGATTATATGCATGCAATGCAACATTCAATAGATTAAACCTAGCATGTGAATATTTAGACTAAGTCGGTTGAGCATACAAGTTAGCATCCAATTGGGTCGAAGTGAAGAATTTACATTCATTTTCATGTGAAAAAGCCTAATAAATAGATCATACAAGAGAAAATAAATAATTAATTACAAAGGAATAAATTACAATGGGTATTATTGAATTTACGTTATAAATACGCTCAAAAAGGGATTTAAAGAAAAGAAAATAAAAGAATTAAAATTAAAGAATTGCATAGGTCAAATAAGGGTGATAATACGGATAATAGTTGATTAGAAACCTAATTAGAAATACTACATCAAAACGAGAAGAGTTCAGAGACAGAAACCAACCCAGAACAGGCGCAACATCTGTTGCATTATCTAGAAGAGGCGCATCAATCTGTGCGTCTGTTTTTGAGTTGGGTTCTGATTGTGAAAGTCAGACCTGCGGGTTTGTTAATGTTTATTGGTTAATTTAGACAGATTACTAGGATACAACTTGAGATAAAGTGATTTAGACAAGTTATATGTACTAAAGAAACGTCATAAGGGAACAAAATATGTACAAAAGATGAATTTTAACAATTCAGCATGGAAGAATCGAACCTTTAAAATTCGGGTTTGAATAAGTGACGAAAACGGGCAAATATTGGATTATAAGGGATTTAAGCCGAAAAGGATTTTGATTAAACAAAATAAGAAACTTAATTTACAAAGGATTGAAGAAAAGAAAGAAAGAAGAACGAATAACGGTACAACAAATACTCGAGGAAGAAGAAGAAGAGCAGCAACAGACAAATAGCCTCTGGAAGAGGCGCAGCAAGTGCTGCGACTATTCCAGAAGGGGCATCTGCTGATGCGATTCTTCTCGACGGTCCTTCTCTGCTGATTCGTCAAAAAGGTGTTTTTAAAATACGTTTTGAAGACATTTTCGAGCGAGCTTATAATATAAATTCTTACATAAATTAAATACATAAAATAAATACAAATTAAAGAAGGATTTACATCCTTAGACTTACATGTTTACGAAGCGAGATTAACTATGTTGTCGTTTTAGTGATTGCTCGGCTCGATGTAGGATTGAAAGTGCCCTTAAAAAAGGAATTTAGAAAACGATTGATTGAATTAGGCGGAGTTGATCAAATTGGTCGGTCTATGCAACGAGACTGGTACCTGATATATGCTCATTTAGTCATACTTTTCCCTCTTTATTTGACCCGCCTTGGCGCGGTTTTACGGCCTTTACTTAGTTTTGTATCCTAAATTGCCCTTTCTACTAGTTTTATTGTGTCTTGCAGAAATTGAGACAGAAACGAGGAATTGGGAACAAGTAGAGCCATTGGAATAGGAAAGAAAGAAGACAAGGAAGAAAATGCTGAAGAAGGTCTCCCAGCCGGTGAGCTACCGGCAGCCGGCCTGCCGGCTGGGAATGCAAGGAGAAGCTCAACTGAAGACTTTGGGAAAAATCTTACAGGGACCTCCCAGCCGGTCAGCCCACCGACAGCCTGCTGACCGACCCTGCACCTCTGATGCTCTAATTTCTCAAAAATGAATCAGAAGACTCCCAGCCGGTCAGCCCACCGGTAGCCGGCTGACCGACTGTGCATACCTGATGCTTCCTCAAATGTCCAAATTGAAACAGAAGACTCCCAGCCGGCAGAGCCACCGATAACCGATCAATCGGCTGGGAGAACCTGAAGACGAGTTAAGACCATTTGTAATTTTGACCCAATTTTGAGACAACCTATAAATACCCCCTCCCTAATTGTAATTTACACACAACCCTAGATCTGAATTTAGTCTACATTTGGGTATTTGTTTGTAATAGAGGATATTGAAAGATCTCTTCATTTACTAATCAAAGACTCAATCTTTCTCTCATTGTTGGTATAATTTT